>JAAXOA010002428.1:0-13238 GCA_036561885.1 Salina celebensis | reverse complement strand
TGAATAAAAACATAATTTTACTTTTCATCCTTTTTTACGTTTCTTTTAGACTATTACTGTCACATTTAGTGCTAACGTTCAGCTTCGTCTTTATAGCTGTTCTTAACAGCTTTTATTTCCATACTATTGCGAGCATTATGCCATAAATCCATACCATTACCATGACTCTATAAAGCAGCTATTTTTTGTGATTTGGAGACCAATTTGTTGCTGCTGATTTCGAGTTTGCGTAATAGTTTTATATAGTCATGCAGTCAATTTAAAACTTATTTCAAGCATTGAACTTATGACTGGGTGTGTGTGAAACAGTAATTAATTATTCACCGTTAATAATCGTTTCCGTTACATTGTTGTTACAGGTGGAAGGTCGATGCCAATTATACCTACTAGTTTGGTACGCAAACCATGACGCACCATTAGTTTTATGATTTACAAAATGTTATGTTGGCAGTATTATTCAAATTGAATCAATCATTAATATTATTTACAGAGTTTATTGGCGACTTACATGTCAGCTATTCTTGTGCTTGGTAAGTCAATATAATATGCCCTGTTATGAAGATGTGAATCGAGTCTTTGCTACCTATTACACAGGATTTGCCGGCGAAATTTATGCACATGGTAGCATTGTTGCAGAGATGGCTGTGGGGCCACTCTTTTATATTCCACTTGGAGGTGTATTGTTTCTTCCGACACTATACGGGTTGCAGCTTACTAGTGCTTATGAGGTGGGCAATCCTTAATTATCAAGTATCTCGTATGTGATAAATCAAAATGTTGATGTAAGATCTGTCATACCTTTCAAACGCAATTCAAGGCTTTGTGACATGATTTTCCCCGTTTCAGTTTCTTTAAAACACTTGATATACTTTTCATATATGCTAATTGATATTTTCCGACAGTACCTTGGACTCAGATTTAAATCGGAGACTGTAAGAACCATCGCAACATTGACATTTATAACCCAGATCGTCTTGTACATGGGAGTTGTCCTATACGGTAAGCTAAAGCCGAAGTCTAAAGCAATTTGTCTTGTTGTGTTACTTTCATATGCAGTTATGTCACACAATTAGTAGATCAATGCCATTCTTTATGTACATTTTCGTTATAATGTCGGACGAATGACATGCAGCGTTACAAGAAGGAATAGCCATAAGTACTATTTCTTTTTAGCCACTCAATTGGCCCTTCAATTACATCGAGTAATAACTCGTGATGTAATCAATATATATGCACATATACAACAATATGCATAAAGTATAATGCACTTTAACATGAAGTTACAGTGGTGCAAGGAAGCTTAAGCTTATCATTATACAATTGTGTTTTGTCCCATTATATTTGTAGTTTTTGTTTTGTTTTCTTGTGTATGATAATAATATCATCAATGGATACTGTTTGCCATTTCGTAACAAAAATTTCACAGAAACTCTTAAAAAGGTGGGTTATTGGAAGCATTTCCTTTTTTATAAACTCATGATTGTTGAATGCAAATGTAAATAGAATGCAAGTATCTGTTGAACTGTGATATATGTATTTTCTCATGATGACGTTTTGAAATTTCTGTCTAATGCCGAGTGTCATTTCAGCACCATCATTGGCTTTAAATGCGGTAGTGGACTTTCCCATCTGGATTTCTGTGATTGCTGTTGGTGGCTCCGCCGCTCTCTACACGAGCATTGTAAGTTTCAAACTTTACGGATATCCATGTCATGTATCCAATAGCATTATTATTACATTCCGACGAGTACAAAAGGCGGATCATTGTTTTGTTCAATGTTTTCAATAAATGAACAAAAGCGCGCAAAAAATGCATTGGCTCATTATACATATGCAATAATGCAATCCATAATTATGCCTCATTCAGTGTGTTTATTTAAAATTACTTAATATATTTTTGACTGCTCTTTTACTACTTTTAATTTTAATATATTATCAAGAAACATAAAGCGACAGCCCGAAATATATAAAGTCATCTTGATTTACCAGATGGATTTTTTAGCTGTGTATTTAACTTTTAACTTTGTCCTTCAGGGAGGGTTGAAAGCCGTCGTCTGGACAGATTGCTTTCAAATTCTTATGATGTTTGCTGGAATTTTAGCCATAGTGGTACAAGGTTCGATGCAGGTTGGAGGATTCTTCAATAGTTTTAAAATAGCGAATGAATTCAATAGAATAGAATTTTTCAAGTAAGAACTTATTTTTTTCCAAGAGCCAGAATTTTTGCATACAATCAGTCGAGTAAATTTTCGTTTTTTTTTTATAAAGCTGGAAAATCGACCCATTCACACGTCACACTTCCCTGAATATATTTTTTGGACAAGGTGTGTTTTGGTTGAGCGCTTATGGCTGTCATCAAACTACAGTGCAAAGATATTGCAGCATGCCATCTTTCAAGAAAGCGTTCATGTAAGAGATCCGTTTCGAAATCACACATACATACAATATACATGACCTTCATGAACATTACTAAAATAATAAATTTCATTTTTAGGGCTTTACTTTTGACAGCGCCACTGGTAAGTATGGCATTATCAACATACATATTGTGTTGAAAACCATGCAGAAATAATGACATGTACTAAACAAATTACTGTTTCTTTACATCTATATTTAGGTGTCATTTACAATGTCGCTAGCGATTTTTGCCAGCATTGTCATTTTTGCAAACTACGCCGGCTGTGATCCTATGACTCTTGGATTTATTATTAAACAAGACCAAATTGCCCCCTACTTTGTTCTGGAACATCTTTCTCCAATAACGGGGCTGATGGGATTATTCATTGCATGCTTATACTCAGGGTCATTAAGGTAAGTATCTAGTTCACTGTTTGCATTTCAAGACATAGTAATTTCATAAAGTAAACACAGTAATTTTGATCGCAAAGTAGTAGCACTTCGTGGAACATTGCTGCTGATTGTATTATGTAAAAGTGGGATAGCCCATTCTTTAAAAATGTCTTAGGAATAACATTTTCTCCAGAATAGTGTTTGCAACTTTATAGAACTTGCTAACTTTAAAAATCATGTGTTCCATTGTGTTACTTCATACCCAAGGTAAAATGTAAAACGTCACAAAATCTGCATCGAAAATTTTTTAAAGCAATCAAAGCTTAATTTTTTAACATTTGTGTCATACTGCTACCAGTTTTCTATAGCTACATATATAAGGGTTAGGGTTTAGGTTATATGCTTTAGAATTTCGATACGTGATGACATTTGAGCAAGCATTCCGTGCACTTAATTACTGTTGAATAAAATAGGACAGAGAACAATAGGTGGTAAGTTACATTAAAAAATTCTGTAAAACAAACGCTACGCTCATTTTACCCAACACTTTTCATTACCCGAACGACATGGAATAATTGTCTCTCTCACGGAAGAAATTACGTGAACTTACGAGATCATGCTATCGGTAATGCTACTGTGTAAAACTTCATTCTCTTTCTACTGTTGTAAATCCAACTATGACGTAAAAGTACATTTTCCTTATTCGGATTCTGATGAAGACGGAAGACAGTTTGATGTAACTGTTTAGATAATATATATATGTACATTTATCACTGACAGTCAGCGTCGTTTATATCGGATACGTTTAATGCAAAAATATGAAGTGATGCAAATTCTTATAAATATTCCTTACTGAATTCACTCAGACGGATCTCTGGATGTATCATGGCGTTATTGAACATTCGCATTCCAAGAATCATATGAACTTTTAGAATTTATTTTTATTTTTATGCGTACGCAAGTACTTATGATGTCTAGTTAAGTTGTCACAAAAAAATCTGCTAGTGCCGGAGTTAAGTTTGTGAAGGGTGTGCCATATTTTCTAAGGGTTGCACGCAACCGATATCCAATAACTTTCCCTCGCGTTCGCATGTGTTTATATGGAACCAAAGCCTGATTGTGTGATACTTTCTAAAGCTCCACCTCTTTCATTAAAAGAGTTGTCCGAAAATGTACAGGTTGTGATATTAGCATCCCATTCAAGAACACGCCATGAAAACGCTAAATTTGGATTTAGATGTAAATTGTATATTGAGTATTTTGATGTCTTTATATGTATCTACAGTTTTGGGTTTCATAATTTCATACAAGAACAATGACAAAGACACCAATATTTTGGTATGAATGATTAAAACCCGTATTCTACTTTAGTTCAATTTATGTAAGCACGTTATGGTGTATGCCAGGGAATTTTCCCCAGCGCAACGCGTATAATTACAAACAATAGCTTCCAATGTGCAGCATGAGGGGTGATCTTTTACACGAACTGTTCAGAAAAAAACTCTTTCAACACTTAACGTGTAATTTGGAACCAATTAAATTGAAAAGTGCCTTTGTTCAGATAGTAATGAGGGTTGTCATTCCGGCTAAAACATGCATTTTGACACATTCATACAATAAACAATAGATTCAAGGAAAAATGGTGCGAAGAAAACGATAACTACTGGTTTTAAAGAATTATGCGTTTTGAAAAAGATATGAAATTCGGTCCCAATTTTAAACCAATTAAATATGCACATGATATAAATCACCAAGGACCTCTCAAATCAGATTTGTCAGTCCCTCCTTTTATGAAGGTGAACCTTAGGTTAATTGAACTGCTAAGAGCGAGTTTCAGTTTGTTAGTTTGTTAGAATTTATTCATAACTATTGTATGATAGCAATAAAGGCAGATAAGAACTGAGGGGAAATAAGACCTCAACCCAAAATTTCGCACAATGGATTGTATCATAAATCATAATATGCCAAATGATATAGAATTCGACTTTTTAACTGAGCCTCACTCACTCAGGTAAGATGTTTGTGGAAGTCCCTGTACTTCGAATCGAATGATGATTGCATCAAGTACAATCTTCCTACTAAGTAACCCTCTTCGCTGCGGCTTTTCGCAAAGAAATGAAGCATGTTTCATGAGATATAGAAAAAGGAAATGAAGAACAAGAACATTTAACATAACATAGTCAAATTTCTTGCATCGTGATAGTAAATTTTGCAGAACTATGAATGCTTTCATTTTTACAGTACGGTTTCCTCGGGACTGAACTCTTTAGCCGCAGTCACATGGCAAGACTTCTTTACCAAAATAGATTACTTCCGTGAATTAAATGATGTGAAGCAAGGACATGTTACTAAATTAATAGGTGATGATGCACTTGAATTGTATTAAAGACTTTAAAGTTTTCTTTGTATCTCATTATTAATATTATGAATCCAGGTTTGGCTTATGGGCTGATTACCATAGGGTAAGTGGATAGCTTAATTACAGCAGCTATTTTATTAAATACCCAAAAGAGAGATCAATCTGCTTTACAATGGTATTTTCACTTTTGAAGATTTGGGTTTGCGGCGGGGAGTCTTGGAGGAGTTTTGAAAGCCGCGTTGGTCCTAAATGGCACAGTTGCTGGACCTTTGCTGGGAGTGTTTGTCCTTGGGATATTTTTTCCATTTGTCAATTCAAAGGTATAAAGAACGTAGCCACTTACTACAATGCAATTTTCCAAACACAGAGGGACACAATTTTGAATGTCAATTTGGTTATGGGTTCCTTTCTAAACTCCAATCAATTGTGTTTTTCAGGGTGCAATATCTGGAATGCTCCTTTCGCATGCAATATCGTAAGATTATCTCCATGTTATAAAACTGATCTACTGGCTGTTATTCATTAAAAGTAATCGTAAGTTACATGTGATTCCACAGGTTAACCATCGGATTTGGAAGTCTTGCATTTGGGCGTCCAGAGGTTCCTCTGCCAGCAAGTATAGAACTATGCAGCAACGAAACGCTTTCAAAAGTTGCCAATTTAACAGCGGTTTACATCAGGCAAAACAATACTTTATATCATAATATACATCCCGACCCTGTGTAAGTAGCTACCAGTATTGTCTACTATATAAAAAACGAAAGCATACGCATTGCAGTTTTCATTTTTGTTTTTCAATTTCAGGGAAGGCTTCAGCAAGTTATTTAATCTAAGCTACTTACTTTATCCACTGGTTGGCACTGGCGTCACTGTTTGTGTGGGAATAGTCGTTAGCTTACTGACAGGTATTACATATTTATAAAGTCTCCTTATAGCAAAGGTTATTACGCTGTTTTAGATGATTTTTAAAATGCTTTCCATCTCGTTCAAACAGGCCCAAGTGAAATGACCAAAGACGACGAAAAGTTTATTCATCCTGTGCTGGTAAAGATTATTAGGAAATGTCAACGACTGTATCCTGGAAGTACCGTTTCGATATCAGAAAAAAACGATCATGAAATGAGTTGGCGTAATGGAAACGCTTCATGGACGTCAAATAGTCAAAATGGCATGTCACACCCTGTNCATGGACGTCAAATAGTCAAAATGGCATGTCACACCCTGTGCAGATAAAGCAAATTAGAGTCAGTAGCAATACCAACAGCGTTTATGACAACGGCGGATTTCAGCAGTAGTGCCTTTTTTGTGACGAGCTGGGATGTAATCGTATTGGTATGATTTCATCACCACATTTACATAATCAGTGTCACAAATATTGCTTTAAGTGCTATAACTAACATGACATCACTGCATAATGCAAAGTTCAAGATGGATTTGAATTTCCACTTCGCGTTTTCTATACACCTACAACGATAATTTCCTGTAATAAGCAATGTATCTGTATTTTTGGATAGATTTACTTGTGTGGTTTTGAAATAAAGCGTGTCAAACGGTTATAAGACTCATTTTGAGATGTAATGCAGGTTTAGTGGGGAAATAAAATGAAATGGTGCTAAAAACGTCATTACAAGCCTCACTCTGATAATCAAAATATACCTCATTTTGTGTGTTTCAAAAGCATAAAACTGCTAATATATTTTTTACTAACGAATGGGTAGCTAAAATAATTCACTTGTTTACATAAAATTCAAATTCTGCAAGTCGATTTTAACTAGCTTGTTAGTTTTCCAAATGGATTTTTAACCAACAAGAATTTTTAATGCAGGTTCCAAGCGAAAGAAGTGTCCAGAAAGTCCAAATCTGAGTGAACGGCAAAACAAATCGCAATCAAAGTCAGTAACCGAAGTTAAAAGACGCTCTTCTTGTAGGTGAAATTGCGTACTTAAGAAGATCCTGGTACATGTAACGTTTCATCACATTTTGTCCGCAAGCCACCAATAGTTTCATGTTGTTGTGTCTGTGTGTTTGTTTAGTGGAAAACATAATATAGGCCTGTTTCAAAATGGATTCAAATGAGTCGATAAAAAGTACTACAAGAGAAATCTTCTAGGAAAGTTTAAACTTCGATGTATTCGATGTATTAATTCTCAGTTTGATAACAATAAAAATGCGACATGCAACAAATTCGTACAATTACAACTTTTATGTTATTCTGCAAATGAACTGTAGCAGAATAAAAGTGCGCAGTTAATCCCGTCGAGCTTGGCATACAAGTTGTCACATATAATGTCTATGATAACGTGTATGCGCTCTTTTACAGCCAGGGTTTTCCAGATCACCATACACCATAGGAAAATTACAATATTCCATAAAATAAACAGTCCATTTCCTGTTATGTTCAGCATCTTCATAAATAACTCATTGTTGACTTCTTATTTCGAAATGCTGGAGATAAATGTAAAGATGTGGGCGATCTGATGAGCTACGGCTCAATTCGCCTCAGATTATAAAATAAATGTTGTAGCGGATTAGCCTAAGCTTCTCGAAGACAGGAAAACCATTTGTCTGTCGAATAAGTAGGTAATGAAGACCTTGAAATTGAAACCATGTCCAAGTAAAAACCTAGAAACGTCTGAATGAGCCACCTGATTTAAATCTATTTTGCAGCAAAACACTAATGTGCTAACAATTTAAAAATGCTTTTTGTTTCTCTTAACGACATGCAGCAACAGACTTTTTTTTTGTTTTAAAAGTTTACAAACATGTGGGGATCCACCGAAACCGAAATTGTAGCTACCACACTAATTTGAATAGCAGTAAACGGTGAAATGAGGTTAATGAATCCTCCATCCGTGATACAAACTCAACGACCATAAACATCAATGATACTCTTGTATTTAGATTTCCGTGTCATTCTCAGTTCATAAATGTTACTGAAGTACTGACGAGAAAATTTGTAGCTTTTGCAAAATTTGTCAAATTAAAACCATGCAACTTTATGCAAATTTACTAGTTGAAAATGTTGAAATGATGACAAGATAAAGTTTGCAGCTAGTATAAAGACAAAATCGTTTGTTTACTAATAATTTTTGGAATTTCCGTCTTAAGAAAACGGAAAACAAGAATTATACGGTTGGCATGTGATTCTTATTCAGGTTGGAAGTCCACCTTGTCAGTTTGTAAACAAAGTTTCAGTTTTTACTCCGCAATAAGTCAGCGATCAACATCTTGACATGATAAGAATAAATCTTCACAAGGATGACACAACGGAACGAAAGCAGTAAACCTAGTTTTTATGTGTAGACTGCTTGTTCCTATCGTTTTACACTTTACGGCAGGGGAATCGTCATGAAAGTGTCTGTTCCCGTTTTACGCGGATCATAAAACCAAGAGAATATTGGAAAGCTCTATGATGCAAGTCAACCTCTTATGCGAGCTACTACGGAAAATGAAACTTCATCGAAGATTGTAGTACTTTTATGCGCAAGATGCCAAGAAACTTTGGTCACCTCAAAACAATACACAATAGCTGTTTTATTTTCATTACATGAAGAGTGTAGTTTAAACTCTAATATTTGTCAATGTGTTATTGCATTTTAAACTTTTTCCTAGCAGTCCGAAGAATATTAAACTGTATAGGCTTGAAATGGGAGTTCAAGTGTAGACACTATGTAGTGTTGCAACTGTTTTGCAGATTTGTTACTTTCTGTGCAGTTTGGAAGGAGAAAGTGTTTGACCTGGATTTAAGCCCCGTGAAAACAAAAGATATTAGCAAACTTTTGTAAATTCATCAGTGTGTTTAAACCACCTCTTGATAAGATGATGGATGTAAATCTAAATTTTGATTAAATAATCGATAAAATGATGATCATTTTTTAAGGAAAATTGTGCGCTGTGTATGCATATGTATTATATTTGTAATATGTATTTTTCTTTGAATATGATTTGATTTTTTATGAATATAGATACAGATTACCTACAGATGTTCAATTTAAGATGAAAATTACAGTAAAGTAGTAAACTATTGGAATCATCAAATTGATAGGCAAAAATTTCTGCTCGTGAGCATTATTATTAGAGTAAATCCAAATGCAGTTCTGCGTTTGCTGCATTGTTTTGTATGAATTTTGCAGTGTCAAGTGTAGCTAAAGCTAGACTATTTCGTAAGCTTTATTCAGCTGTTTCATCCAGCTGAGTTCTTTTCGAACACACAAGTTTCCGAGCATTTTTCATTGAAAGTGGTTAGTATATCGTATAGTAAACAGACGCTTATTGCTACTTTTCCACCACACGTCGCCAGCTCCAAATAACTGTCCTTTAAAGCTATATTTCAATATGTTGGCAGATGCTTTTTCCTCAGCTATGCTCCCTAATAGCTTATACCATGAAAATAAATTACTCAGGCGATAGCTAAAAGCACAATAATCATAAAATCTCTACAAACTAATCACACTGCAATTCCTTCCGCCTTTTGTAACCTTATCGTTCACAGACCAGCTCAGTTTAGCTACAACCTCTAGACCGAGATCACAATTGAATTTCCGACTTCCTGGGCGTAGATAAAAACGGTTTGCAAGCGTTTCAATCCGAGTTAGCGAGCTACGCGTGTCCACGCTTTACTTTCGGCCGAATAAGGCACATGGAAGACGGTGACAATCTACAAGCATTGTACTAAAGGTCTTGTGATAGCGTTGTTGTTTTACGTGAAAACAACAAAGGATCTGTTTTATAGCTATCATTTTTAGTTTAAAAATCGGAAATACACAGATTTCCCTTTTCTGTTTTCGTCAGCCTTATTTCGTCTTTACTTGAAATTTTGATGCGTAGAAGATTTTGTAAGAAGCATCAGCAGTCACTCATCGGTTGCATATCTTTCCAGGAAGTAAAATCTGTTGTCTTCTGTGAAACATTTTAAAACTGATTCTTTATTGCTGAAATAAATTGAGAAACATTTATTTCGTATAGTTAGTGAGTGTGATTGAGTGAAAATAGTTGAAAACAAAAGTTGAATTTGTTTTCTGATTGAACTGGGTCAGAAATGGAGGAACTATTAAAAGTTTTGCAGGCAAAAAATGGGTGCAGTGTGATTGAGTGAAAATAGTTGAAAACAAAAGTTGAATTTGTTTTCTGATTGAACTGGGTCAGAAATGGAGGAACTATTAAAAGTTTTGCAGGCAAAAAATGGGACAAACTCGGATGTCTTTGACTCGTCTTGGCTTGGAGATTTTGTTCAGGAGTGGTAAGTATATTTCAATATTAGCTTTAAAAACTTGACTAGTGCCCATATCGTCCTGTAGTAAGCTTCTTCTACTCTTTTGCATTCGGGAACAAAGAAAGTAAACTAGAAATCACTCAACTTCCGTTCCAACCCACTAAAAAATGAGAGATAAGTGTGAAAAGTATCACAGTTTTTGTAGATGAGTTTCATTGGGGCATTCTGTAGATATGCAATCATCATCACATTACTTTTCCTCGAAGAACAAAGCTCTTGTGTTGGAGACGAGTTTACGCGTTTTTTCACACTGGGCTGGTTAATGAGTAGGCACCACGCACATGGTTTTTACTTCGTTTTACTCATGCTTTCAGAAATTTTGTTTGAAGATTAGGGGATCATACATATGGTAACTATTACTATACTACAACTAACTAAAACTGTATAATATATGTCAGCGAAAACCTGTTGTGAACTTCATTCAAATTTTATTGTCTATTTTATTTTGTAATATTGAATATACTCGTTGAGTTCAATTAAAGTTTGGTTGAAGTTTAAAGCATATATCGTCAGCAAACTGTAGGAACATAACCAGGTTTGTTTTGTAGATACTTCCAAACGAAGTCGATTAGTACACGGGTTTTTTCCTTAGATTTTAAACGCCATAAAGCAAAAACTCGTGGAAAATAATATAATTACGATAGAACTACAACGTTGTAGCTATTTGTCATCGGACGCATTACTGAAGAGCTGTCGACCTTAATTTGGATATTTTGTGATACAGTTGAATATATTCTCTCTGTTTGATGACAAGATGTCACAGTTGGAAACCGGGAAGTAATTTGGAGAAGTGTCATTATATCTTTTGGAAGGATTATTAGCCATTAATACAAACACTACAATTAAAATGTTTCATTTTTACGATGCAAGTTAAGCAGTAGGCAGTCTGGGAGGGCACTTTGTAAATGACCTAGAAACGTAACATCGTAAGCTTACGTTTAAGTAGACAGTGTGGATCTTCATATTAACTCAAACTCTCTGAAAACTTCAATGTTTTTGGCCATCGATACCGGAACTAAACATTGGGAAATCTCATGCCTATGACAATACCACTTGAGAATTGTTTCTAAGCTGACATTGGCTTGTATGTAATACCCAGAATTGCTTAAAGGAAAAAAAACATTAATTCACTTGATCCGTGGAAACATTAAAAATTCAAATGGAGCTTAGTAGTTGTGTAATGTTGACTCGTGGTTTTGATTAGAGTTTTTTTTGTTGGGTTTTCATGTCAAGTTGTATTAAACATAACTGCGTTGAAAATTTCAGCGAATAGATTAATCCATTACGACACACAAGACAAAGCTTATTATGTATGTCGACAGATATGTTGTTTCCGAGCGATATCAGTTTTATAATTGAAACTGGGTAGTTCATATTGTGACATCATTGTCTTATCTGTTACCTAAAGGGAAAAGTACCTACGATGGCGTCTCTTATTGTGCAAAAAGTTTGTTTCTGCGCGGTTCAAGGCTTGCATTTGTGTTTTATCTTAAGATCAAACAAGGGATATTCGTGGAGATTGCTTAATTTACACATGAACAAAGAAATGGATGCATTTTCCTTGTTCGTCAAGTATGATATGTAATGCGAGAAAGAATGCATTGCTAACTTATAGAACGTATTACTTGTAAATGCATATTAGTAAATTTTCTTAGAATTTATGAATCAAATCAATATTTCTTGGCGACAGAACTCTATCGGAGTCGTGGATTTCGTCAGCCGCCACTGAATAACAAATTCAGTAGACGTGATCTGCATACACGTACCCACAAAGCCAATATGATTGTCTCCGCGGATAAGTGCAAAGAAAAATGATAATCATGACATATTGAAGGCCACGAGAACCATTTTCATAATTCTTTTATTGGAACTTTTCATCCAATATTAGGTTGCCAATAGACCTATGAATCAGCAATGAAATTATCAAAACACAGCCTTGGTAACGATTGTGTCGATGAAAGTAACACTTCAAGATTTTTAATGCAATTTTGCACCGCTCCGCTAATAGCAAAACTACATTTTCATTCTATAAATAGTCTCATGTCTCCTATATTCCGCAAAATTCAGCTATATTATTGTACATAGATGAAGTATTTCAGTATATTCTCAATTGAATGAACGAACTGACTGAGCTCCATCTGCATCTGATACTTACGCATGAAGATGACTGATGCCTAAACGTGACTTCTAACGCTGCGTTGACTTTGTTCAAGCTAAGAAAGTCTGCACTAGTTAGACAGGAAATGGAAAGGTTTGACAGTTCCTGTTCCAAAAAACGGATCTATTAAAAGAGAGAATGAATGAAGACCATTATAAATCAATGTAAATCTGGTCATTAATCTGTTTAGTATAAAAATATCTAAAACACTTGAACCTGTCTTCACTGCTATTATACTTTTGCTACATTTCAATTTCATTAAAACAAGTTTGCATGATATAAGCGGTTTTAAAGGAAGATAAACTATATTTTGTTGGATTCAAAGTTGGTCTCACTCAAGGGTTTCATTGATGAAAGATAGTCCCCATTGGACAATGATGCATGGTCCATAGCCCCCACGTGGGAGTTTAGAATCCATATTTTAAAATATTCATACTTTTGCTTATCAACAAACATGTAAATTATAAATAAAAACCAAAAGTGTCCTCTCCATTTACTGTCATAACAAATAAATACGCGTAAGCCTTGATTGGGCTCCATAGTGGAACCAAGTTTATTCATTGAATGTTCCGTTAAATTGCAAAATCCACCTTCGCAGTAGGATTAGGGTCGAGCAGGATGTCTCATCCATCGGTACTTTCAGCTCTTGCCAAGAAAAG
>JAAXOA010002427.1:0-13244 GCA_036561885.1 Salina celebensis | reverse complement strand
ACAAAAGTGTCTTGTAACACAGCACATTTTTATGTGAATTGCAATTACTATTACATGATCCATACATAATACGTGTCAAAATATACAAAAGAAGAATTCCTGCTCAGAACAAGTCGCTCACGAAAAGTATGTTTTGTACATAAATAAATAAGGCCCACGGAATCAGAAAAAAATGAACTTGCATGCGAGCAAAAAGCGGAAGAACAATATTGTTTACCTTTTGAGCAATATAATTTATTCTACATATACCATCATTAGGCTGTATCTTTTCGCAGTTAGATTCGTCGCTGCCTACTTTTAAGTAAAAATTTCACTGAAAAATCAAAATGCAACGCAACTTCCTCTCTGTTTAGAAACTGGCTATTTCGCGAGCGTTGTGCGTACGTCTTTTAAATTAAAAAAGGGTGAATGAGTAGTCATCACGGTGTACACCAACACGTAACACGCTGTTACTTCTATGATGTACATATTTCGATTAAAATATCAACTTTTTGCGTTTATCAACTCAATATCAACTTTGTTACAAAATGCACATAAAATTTAAAATATAAAAAAATAGTAAAATACATAGTACACACGAATTATATGTCACTTATCATTGTCTAAATGCATTTCTGCTAGGATGATTGTACTTTTGATTGCGGATTGCACTATGGATGCAAAAAAATACGACCAAAAACACCCAAGTAAAAGACATATCGGCAAGATCGCCTCCTTTGTCTGATGGCATCATGATTTGCGACAAGCAACAACGCATTCAAGAGTATTTATTCAATGTTTTCATGTTGTAATTTAGTTTGAGGAACTGATTTCTCTCCACGCATCATTATAGTTGCATAACATGTACGTACGAAAAATGGCAAAAGTTCCGATTCAACAATGTATGGTGCTCGTCGTTGTTGTTTATTTGCAGGAACCTGAGTAGGGAGGTAATTGCGGTTTGATATACTTTTCCGCTTACTGCTCATTTAAGTAGAATGTAATGGGTCCTTATAGATACTGTTATATTTGAATGTGAAGGACTATGATTCGGCCTTGTCGAGGAAATACTTTGTTTTCGCAACATACTTACACGGATGGATGTAAACTACAAACATTAGTCGCTTTCAATTTCATTGCAGATTCGGCAAGTAAAGGGGCGAGAAGTGTGATTCAACCTTGCCCAGGAAATCCATAGCTTTTATTTTGTGGTAGTTTTTTATTTTGGGAAGCACCGGTACATCTGTCAAAATCAATAATCATTAAATCGGTTGGTCCCGACCCGCCATACTTGATTGGAGTGTCCGGTGCCAATGTGCCAAGCAAAATGAGAACTAAACTGTTAGTGTGTTTCCTGGCTCTATGGAATCAACCATGGATCGCATCTGGAATGCAAGTTGACTTGTTCGCTCACAAGGACAGATTTGGTAATTACTGCTAATTGATTTATATTTAACCTCTATTATTTTCTTATTACGCTTCCAACATATAAAAACCAAACTGATTCTTAATTCATCGAGTAAATGATTTTATATGAATAGGTCAAAGTCTCAACATGGACATTTCCGAGCGAGAATGCACTAATGTACCAAGGCCTTGGTTGAACGTTACAATGAGTGTCTCAACGCATGGTAATTTGAGTTTCTAGATTACTGGGGAAATGCGCTATGAAAATCGAAGGCATTTAATGACATTTTATCATCAATAGGTTCCTGTATGCAATTCTATGATGGAAAATCATGTACCGGAAGAATTGCAGTCATTCAGCCATTCCACACCGTTCACCAAATGGATTTATCCTTGATTAATTTTCATAATGTAATTCAATCAATTAGCCCATGCGGAGCTAAAGGTAACTACAACCTAATCTTCAATTTTCACAAAAGGGTTTCGACGATATTCTGAGAAACATTTTATTTTGTTTATCAATAACAGTACCTTCAGGAAGATATGTGATTCAAAGTGTTGTTGATGCGTCGGTAAGAAAACAAAATAATTTTAAGCGTGCCTAGTGCGTAGACAATTGTTATTGAGGAAGCTATAAAGTGCGCGCATTATCTTAGATTTTGACAGTGTCAAAGTACGAAAACCAGTTTGCATTTGTGCATACTCTGCCCCCTCGCGCATTCATCCCTAAAGCGCAGCAATGGGAAATTAGTGAGGTACGCTAAACAACTATTAATTTTCAAACAAAAATTACAAAATTGATGTTAAAGCACGTGCTACTAGTTTTTTATGAGAGCCTTACAAAAAAATCACTAATGGCTTGTTCAAATTCACATGAAAGCAGTGACGGAATACGATGTGATGCCAAGAATCCACGAAATAAACGCACCAATAACCTACGACTCTGATGCCATGAAAAGAGGTAGTTTTATTAGAAAGATTTGGAAAATTGAAAGCGTTGGACGGGGCAGGTATGTGTTTAAAAATGAATGGTCCGGAAAATGTCTGTACAAAACGTAAGTACCCAGTACCCATTAAATATATGCAATACTTCCAACTTCATAATACGTTGATACAAATCTATTGGTTTGTGAAATGTTTACAGTCGCTTCCGAACTATTGAAGAACATGACTGCAGAGCTTGGTCCCCTAACCAAGAGGTATAACATAATATTGTCATAATTGATACGATTAAAATAATAATTGTGAGGCTAAGCATTAAATGTATCTTTCATTAAATTACCTAGTGGGTGCTTCGTCCACTTCTTACCTTGCCAAAGCCAACCGCTCCAGCAGCCGCCGAATTGAATGAAGAAGCAAAGTACCAAGTTCCATCTAAAGTAGTTGATCAGTACTTGGAACAACAAAAGTTTNAAGCCAACCGCTCCAGCAGCCGCCGAATTGAATGAAGAAGCAAAGTACCAAGTTCCATCTAAAGTAGTTGATCAGTACTTGGAACAACAAAAGTTTTTGCGTGAACAGGAGGGTTTGGACGGGAAGAAGTATAAAATCAAGAATCGCCGAAAGAAGCCAACCTCTGAGGAAAGATCGTTCAGATCTAGAAAACAGCAAACGGAGCCACCCAAGCCTGAAGTTTTCTTCTCAAAGAATCAACCAAGCTTTTTGAGACGCCCTCTGACTAGTTACAGTCACCCTCCACCAAAGATGATGTATATGGAAGGTACATACCCTGTTTTTGAACAAGAAAAGGTGGAGGATCCTGCTTTCCCAGACTTCCTTTTGCATGCCGCTTCCGAGGAAATCTCTGAGGAGAAGACAGATAAATACAAACCCGCGCGATATACTGTCACACGACGGCCAGTTACTATTCCATTACCAACTGGTCATCCTAATTTTATTCCAGCCAAGCCAAAATATGACGGAAGAATAAAAGACCCCGACTTCCGTAAGCAACTTGAGGAGCAAGCGGAAGAATCCGATGAAGATGAGGATGATGAAGAAGTTGAAGCCGATCCTGTCGAAGAGGAAGGACCTGAACCAGAAACTGAGGATGAAGTACATGATGCCTTGCTAAGAGACAAGTTCCAAAGACAGAAAAAACAGAAGGAAGCCCAAGAGGTGAATTTCCACTAAGAGAAAATCAGTTAGAAACTTTGGTTTGGTCATTTTCTTTATATTTTGTCATGTCTTCTTGGTTTCAGGAAAGCGAAGAGGACGAAGAATCTCAAGACGATGCTAGGGAAGAAGAGGATGAAGAAGAAGAACCGACTGAAGCACAGAAAGTCCGTGACAGGGATAACGCCAAGGAATCTGAGGAGGATCCAGCCGTTAGTGTGGCAGGCTTTATGAAGATGCTTTTTAAAGGCATCAGTAACAAGATGCAAACCGACGAGAGAGAAAAAGAAGCGATGATCAACACGTTTGAATAACGAGTTAAACTTGCATTTATTAATTTATATTACATTCACTACAATTAGTGGTTGTTGTTGTTATAATTCTGTTGTTCAAATATTTATTGTTCACTTGTTATGTTTTTGTTTTTCAACTGTTCTCAAGCAGTTACAACCATAATGTTTATAAACAATGAATTATTAAAAATGAGCTATTATAATATATTACATGAAAAATTGCAACTTTTCTGGTTCGAAAATTACACTTGCGTATGCAAGCCATAAGAAAATGTACAGAAAAAGTCATGACTAGCCATCCTCAGTAAACAGGCATGAAAACTTTTTCTGCCTATTTAATTAACTTTAAATACAACTAAGCTAAACAGAAGGTATTTACATGTACTTCCACGCTCAGAACTACATACTATTTTGAAATGTCATCAAAATTAAGTCATTCCTAAGTTTTGCATCCAAGCTGATTGTCACTTTTCGTAAATCTTAATACTTTGCCAAAGTAAAATACATGACGTAAAATTGCACTAAACCCGACCATGATACTACTATAAAACGAAATATTTATCTTATCATATTTATGAGCTATATATTACATGAAAAATTGCAACTTTTCTGGTTCGAAAATTACACTTGCGTATGCAAGCCATAAGAAAATGTACAGAAAAAGTCATGACTAGCCATCCTCAGTAAACAGGCGTGAAAACTTTCTCTGCCTATTTTAATTAACTTTAAATACAACTAAACTTAACAGAGGGTATTTACATGTACTTTCACGCTCAAAACTACATACTATTTTGAAATGTCATCAAAACAAAGTCATTCCTAAGTTTTGCATCCAAGCTGATTGTCACTTTTCGCAAATCTTAATACTTTGCCAAAGTAAAATACATGACGTAAAATTGCACTAAACCCGACCATGATACTACTATAAAACGAAATATTTATCTTATCATATTTACCATATTATACACAAAGAGCACCCTTTGACCGGCAATTGCACTACTGCTAAAGTAAGTATATAAAATTACACATTACACAAATACTTAACGGTTAACACAGCTGCAGACGCATGGTACAGAACACTAAATGTTTCAACGAGAAAAATCAGAGACTTTTAAATACCAAAAGAACAAACATTCATACGATTGTTTTAAGCAAGGAAATATAAGCTCGACTTCATGGAAGTGAAGTGATAACACTTTGTATCACAGCAAGTAGGTTAATCTTTTTTATCATGCATTAGTTGTGTCTAGAATTTGTTTTTTACGAGTAAAAGTCTGAGTACTCTAAATAACCTACGTACACAATTTAGAATCCGTTGCAGCTATTAAGACGCATCTTCAACGCGACGACAGTAATATCCCATTTTCCTGCATTTTTCGCAAAGATGTTGAGGGTGTACCTTGGACTGATCTGATACATCTAAACCGTCTGGTTTCTCTAAAGGTCGCTGTTAAACCAAATTGTTGTTTAGATTCAATACTGAATGGTATAAAAAGTTATAGGCAATGATTTTAAATCAGCATACCTGTTTATGTGGATAAACGTTTATGTGACATTTGATACATTCTTGTCCCATATTTGCCCAACTGTTCCCAGACATCCACTTCCGTTTACACTTGGAGCATTTATACTCGCCAAAACATCTCTTCTTCCCTTGATAGGGTGTTAGCCCCTCTCCTTTAAATTTTGTCTACGCATGTAAAAATTTCATTTATCTATTTGATAGCAATAGCAGTCGTATAAAACTTTTCATTATTGCAAACTTACATTGCTTAATTTTGGACAGTCTTTTATGTAATGTCCTTTTTGGAAGCAAAGATGACATAAGTAATTTCCGGGCGGCTGTTTTTCACCCTTTAGCTTTGTTCCTAAAGACATATCTCGCATTTTTTCCGTTAGGTCCGCTGTTATCAATTGTGTAAAAAAAATACATAAGATTTGCATTCATAGAAACCTCCAGTCTAACTTTCTTTTCTATTAAAGTCTTACAAATAGGTGCATTCAGATCATGACGGGTGCTAATCACATTGACCAGTGGAGGTAGACCAGAACTGAGCGGGTTGTAAGAAGACGTTCCTCTATAACCGTTTGCATCCGAGGTGACCCTATAAGCATTGTGGATGTTGCTATGATGATGGTGAGAAGCTAGAAAAGACGGTGCTGATGTTTTTTCCACAGAAAGGTGATTTGTTGCGAAGCTGCCGTAGCGCGTGTGTGGCGCAGCTGCAGCCACGTGCCCTCCCGCACCTCCATTCCAGGACTTCCCCTACAAAGTAATGAATAACGAAAACTGCTAGAGCGTTTTTTCTACATGATAATATCTTGTCTTCCATAACGGCTATGTAACAAATCCTCATCTACGGCCTATTGCCATATTGCCATTTGCCATGAAAGCATACAATTCCTCCAAGCAGTTTGGCTCGTAAGTTAGGATATGTATGAATCGCCACTCTATATGTCTGGTATTTACCGGATCTGATTTATCAGCGGGTAAAGGACGGTGGACCCTAGTTCGGCTGCGATCTCGAAACACTGTGTGGGTACCTTGGTTCGGTATTGGGACCGTTACTATACCATGGCTCTGATTGAAGCTGGCACCTACCACTGTTGATTTCCTGGCTGACGTTGTGACTTTTGGAAATAATTGAAGACGCAGGAATCGGCATCTGAATTGTTTTAAAATATTCATACAGATTGACAAATAAAAACACACATGTGTAGTACAAATGATGGAAATTCTGCGTACTTTTGACTTGGTAAATTGTTTGAATCGCTTTTGAGTACTATAAGATCCAGGAATACATTTACGTATGAGTACGGGATAAACACAAAGTATGAATTAAGAGAAACTAAACTATCTATAAAAGGAAAACACGGTCACACATTCAAATCCCGATTGACCCGATCCGAGAAAAAATCGGATCGGCTCAGAGCCAACCTCCTAAACAATCTCTTGTATGTGACTGAGCTCGCTTTCTAAAATGTTTTGCGCAACACAGATTTTCTCATGAATTGGTCTGAAAACTCTTTTCCTGGTCTTGTTTCCTGATACCAACATTTTTCTCCACCACCTCCATCAAAGTTTAAACATAGGAGGAGATCAAAGAGAATCGGAAGCATAAAAATGCGAGTGCACAATTACACCGTAGCTGTTGCACTCGGATAGAATTTCTCAAATCTTCGTTTTTTTATCTTCATTTTGTTCTTGCATATGTGGGCTTGTAACACACGCTCATGTGGATAATTTTGATTCTTGAGATATTTATTTCTCTCCCGCATGCCTGAGCTCCAATACATTCCCGAGTACTGTTGCTTCGACCTCTCCCAGTGATGTTTTGAACGATGAAAATGTTCGTAGTGTTTGTTTGTACCAATTTCGATGTTATGTTTATATGCGTTAATGGTAAGTAAAAAATCAAGCAAACTGAACACGTTGCAAAGCTTCAAGAGGGGATGTTTCCGAAACTCAGCATTCCATCACAAAACTTATTGCCATTACCAGCGCTAACTTATGCATACATCTAACCAGTGAATAATTTCACTACTAATCCAACTATTGTTACCTCCCATTAACCATTTCAAGCGTGCGCAAAATGACACTCATGAACTATATTCCTGTCCACAGCAGAGCATCAACACGGTTCCCAAATCACATTATGCTTCGGAAATAACAAGACACGTTGTTTTCGAACGGTTTAACGCTAATGTTGTTTTATTGTTTCATTACGACTGATACAACACTTGCAGGTCTAAGTCTATACGATTAAAATGCGGAAAGATGCGTAAAAGATTACAAACCAAAAAACACACATACATTGAAGATAAAAATTAGAATAATAAATAATAATTATATATAGATTCTTTTTACTGAGTTACAATCAGTACAACAAAATGTTAACGATTGTAATAGACGGAAAAGAAAGGATAATTAACCACCAAAACATTCTACAAAAAAAAATTCTTATCTCCATAAAAAATATTTTTAACTCGCAGCGAGCATCAAACTTTGAGAAACGTAGACATGATATATGTACTAAAAAACTAGGCACTTTGAAGAACCATTTGTATGCACTCCACTACTTACACTTAAAATACAAATCAATCTCAAAAACTCAGCCACTAGACGATCTGACTTGACTATTTTAAGTAGGCACTGTTTCAGTCTCCGTGCTTGTGTCTTCAGGGATATCGATTGGAATGACTTGTCTAAGCTCTTCGTTTGGAAAATTCCCAACGTTTTCATTCTGGACGGAAGCACCATCCAATACGGACACTTGAAGGGGTATCACTTCAGGTGGATTTAAATTAATGCGTAAAGTTGTCCTAGAAGCTCCATTGGAGACCATTGCATTTGCTATAGCAGCCGATACTTGCTCTGGAGGGAACAGCTCCGTTTCATTGGTCGCTGTATTTTGTTGATCTATTGGAACTAGGTTGGGTAAATTCTGTTCCAGTTTTGGCGGAAAGAACACTTTCCTTATCAGGGTACTTGAGGTAGAAGGCACCTGCTTTTTCTTATCGGAGTGAATGCTATTGGTACTGGACTCGTAGTTAACTGCGACCTGGAAAAATAAAAACGATTGAACTCTATAATCCAAGGAACAAGAAATGAAAAGCTACAAACTGCTTTATTCAATAAAGCAAATATGAAATATCATGGAATAGGGATTACCTCACGAGCAACCATTGTAAGCATACTTTGAAGTTCCTCTGTATGGCCTACTGTGTTGAAAACTTTGCTGCGGAAAGAACACTTTCCTTATCAGGGTACTTGAGGTAGAAGGCACCTGCTTTTTCTTATCGGAGTGAATGCTATTGGTACTGGACTCGTAGTTAACTGCAACCTGGAAAAATAAAAACGATTGAACTCAATAATTCAAGGAACAAGAAATGATAAGCTACAAACTGCTTTATTCAATTCAATAAAGCAAGTATGAAATATCATGGAATACGGATTACCTCACGAGCAACCATTGTAAGCATACTTTGAAGTTCCTCTGTATGGCCTACTGTGTTGAAAACTTTGCAGAGGCTTTGAATAAACCAGGAACCCCGTTCAGGATGCCTCCACGAATAATGGCCTAAAGGGCAGCTGAATGCTACTATGATATCTGCAGCGTTTGGAATCACGTATGAGAAGGATCCAGAGTCAATAACATCATTCTGAAAAACTGGCGGACGGTTTGCTTCTCTTGTTAGTCGCATGCCATCGTCGTACTTTTCTCCACGACAAGCCTGTTTATAATGTAAAAGATATTGATATGAAGTTCCAATTTCATTTAAACATGATTTATAGGAATGTGAACAATATTTCGTCGTATGGAAATGTGATTTACCTGAATTAAAAAGATTTTTGGCTTCCCAGCCAATGTCGGACATGAATTTGCCTCAAACTCCTCCCAAACAGAATTAACTGGAATGAGTGATCCATCACTGAGGTAAATTGAATTCTTTTCGCCATGTGTCATCACAGCAATTACCAAGCAGTCTGCATCACTATGATCTTCTTTTCGAACTGCAAAACGAAAAACAATTAATTTACTTAGTGGAGATTATATGTTCAAAATCGGTCAAATGGTGCAAATTATGTGTTTTTTAAACTATCACATAAAAGTATTTAAAATACAATGCAACTTACTCTTGTCGATGATTTTGTCATATTTTTGACGCCTAAGGTTATCGTAGCATATAACCTCAAAGTTAAGCCGTTCCAAGCACATTTTGAGATCTTGTTTGTCCTTTTCAGATCCTAACCTAGGCTGCAAGCTCATTGTGGGAATACTGGTATTGTCCTACGGAAACAAATTATATTGCATTCATGATTCTTCGTCTTCACTTTTTAATTTTGTTGTTAATACCGAATTCAAGCTATGCTTACCCATTGTGCAAAATTGAAGATAACGGCTTTTCCTCTTCTCCTATAGTTCATATTATAAATAGGACTTTCCTTTGATACAGGCATGTATGACATTCCTGTAATGCCAGCTTGAGCAGAGGGCCTGTAATCAGTAGTAACAAAGGCCCCATTATTGACACCCCCAAATACTGTATTAGGGGCCAAAGGAGTTGTCGGAGTATTCGCTGAAGATGGAGAGTTCCCATCCATTGACGAATCCCGTGAATCCCTAAAAATTATCATTCCTTCCAGTAATCAATCATTCCACCAATCAATCAATTTGGTAAACATCAATATCCAAAAAAAACAACCAAAACTTACATGCATGGACTGCTAATTCCTAGTTTTCCACAAGCAGAAGCTAGGCCACCATCAGCCCCATCAGATCCATCGGTTTCCCAATATCCAATAAGAGTGGATTTGCAATGTCCACATTGTAAGACCGTATTGGCCTTCCCAAATACTGTATTAGGGGCCAAAGGAGTTGTCGGAGTATTCGCTGAAGATGGAGAGTTCCCATCCATTGAAGAATCCCGCGAATCCCTAAATATGATCATTCCGGTTATAAATCATTCCACCAATCGATCAATTTGGTAAACATCAATATCCAAAAAAAAAACCCAAAACTTACATGCATGGACTACTAATTCCTAGTTTTCCGCAAGCAGAAGCTAGGCCACCATCAGCCCCATCAGATCCATCGGTTTCCCAATATCCAATAAGAGTGGATTTGCAATGTCCACATTGTAAGACCGTTTTGGCCTTTTTGCATTTACACTTTTCATCATTTTGTGTTGAATTCCTTTGCCTTCTTCCGAAGCACGAAAATAAGGAATCCATTTTTATACCATAAAATGGTGATTTTTGCGATACTTTTTTTATAATTGTTTTTCTAATGACTGCCTTCTTCCGAAGCACGAAAATAAGGAATCCATTTTTTTACCATAAAATGGTGATTTTTGCGATACTTTTTTAATAATTGTTTTTCTAATAACTATACAAGTATATTTATTGTGTTCCACAACTATTTTTTATCTCACTTGGCACGAGATGATAATAATACCTTGAAAGTTTATCGACCTATGCTAATAAGTTGATGATGATGTGTAGAAGACGTTTTCACGACAAGAGTATTTTTCGTACTATGACCACTTCCACTGTCAACTGGGTTGAGTCATTTAAGAAGAAACTCAACCCACACCTGTAGAATCACGTTATTAACCCGCTAGTTTGCAACCCTCTCTTGTATTTCTATATTATTTAGCTTCTCCGGCCAGAAGATGTGAAGAGTACCTCTCCAGTGAGACTCGCAAACAGAGTGAAGGTTTTCTCAATCTAAACAGATTACTTTAAAAATTAAAACAATATATACTTCATTGAACGAGTTATCTTATCCGTATTCGCACAACGTTCGTTGACGCAAAACTAATAGGTAGTGCTTACAATTTTACTTCATTTAAGAAAGAATTTCTACTTGACTAGAAGCGGTCGTGGCCGTGTTATTTTTTGTTTGAGTAATGATAAGATGGTATTTCTATGTGCTATCTACCCCCAGAACACATCTCCCATTACACTTGTCGCTCAATAGAGAGCTCACTTTGCATTTCTTTACACTGACAATGAATTTAAAAGCTGAGAAACCACACTGTCTCCGATGCTCGCTTTTTGTGGTGACTTTTGTTTTTTATCGAGAGCTTTGAGCTTCTATCTATCTTCTTACAGAGTAGACATCAGTTCAAGATAAGCAATATTATGTATGTAAGACATAATACTGCAGCGAGGACCATACTATACGCATAAAAAATGATAGTAGGTAGTGAGGATTATTATAACTTTTAACTTAAGAGTGGATGCTTCTTTTAGTATTGTATGCATGCTTTTACGTCACCAAATATGATGAGTGCAAGTGATACACGCATTGTTGTGGCAAGTCAATCAGAAATATTATCCTAGTGGGATAGTTTAGCATTTTATGGATATGATATGAAAAAAAGTAAGTATGGAAGCATGGATTAAACATTTTCACGTTTTAAAAGTAAACTTTAGTTTTGGTGTAGGTAAAATCGTGAGGTACTCCAAACTATTAAACATGCAATTCCAATCGTTTTCTTTGTTCGCCGACCACTTTTTGGATACGCTCATAGCTGTTTTAAGTAGTAATACTATTGCATATTCTAGCGAGTTGTAGCGGTACCGTTGCAACTCTGGATGGAACTTCATGTCTAACCACATGCAACGTTGGAGCTCCTGTGCTGTCCAGTCAATTTTAAATAGTAAACCATTACGTAGACAAACATAGATAAGGATTAAGCGAACTTAGTAAACAGTTCATATTGCTTCCTGTAAAAATGTTTCTTTTTTCGATTTCTCGCATATTTGGTATGTGCATGAATATAATTATGATGGATGATTCATAAAGACCAGTGCTGCAATGTTTATGAATGCTGAGTTGTGAGTACAAAAATATTTATTTTTTTTGGAATTAGTAAAAGGATCGATAGGTACTAAAAACAAACGTTAAACCGTAGGTTTTTAATCCGTGTTGTCAAACCAAACCGGTTTTCTAGAACATGATAAAAATGTGTTTGTCCGAACTTCTGTGTATGGAGCGTCTGTGGAACGCATGCAGTATGCCTGTTTCTTCCAGATGTCATCCTGGAGGTAAAACCTTTTCCTACGGTTGCAATTATTATATGAAAATACACAATAGCTCCTAACGTAATTGTATAAATATGTACTGTATAATGTGTAACGTTCTTACTTCCTTCCTTTCACAAAATTACCGGTTGGTGAATTCAAGTTTTGCCCAACAGAATGTTGCAGCTCTTTTACAAACGATGTCCAACCAGTTGCTTCAGTTGGTCGTTTCACCCAGCTTGTATAGATTGAGCTTCTTTTTGCTGCTTCTACACATCTATCCACACCCTGGACAAACTTTTCAAGATCATAGGACATCAAAAAGAAACTCATTAGCCTGTTAAATTCCCCTGGATAATACCTACACACAGAAAATTCATTTATGACATAGTTTTCATTCACTTGTAATTGTAAAGCACGATAAATAGCGCTTGTGTATACCATCGAAACATTAAAACAGGATTTTTCAGCAAGGCTTCCATCTTTACAAATAGTAAGCTGTAATCAAATGGACTATCGACGAATTGGTCGGAGCAATAGTAGTGCGTCAACATAGTAATTTTCCATAAAAGCTCAATAGCAATATCCATCGAAGATATATTAAAAGCCATCTTTCCCGGCATTGCATTTGAGTCATTCAAATTGTAAAGTACATAAAGCGAATCATTCAGAGTTTGATTTAAGGCAAATATCTGCAAAGAAAGCGTTACATATTAAACACAACGTGAATTTCATGGAAAAAATAGGGTTTTAATTCGCAAAGCTTCATACGCCCAAGTCCGGACATGAATCGTTCCCAACAAATGTAATTGGCTTAGCTTCAGCTTTGCACTTGGTTAGAGCAGCTTCAATTCGTTTGTCCTCGTGTTCATTGGATTTAAATGGGTAAGTGTAACTTGGACTGGAATCGATGTACA
>JAAXOA010002426.1:0-13246 GCA_036561885.1 Salina celebensis | reverse complement strand
AAAATTGTTCGGGTTAAATAACGAGCTTAAGTAGTTCTGTCGGTGTCAGATGCGTGTTTCTGGTGGGTGTTTTTGTACAATACGCTAAAAGTGTGATTTTAATCTATCAATATACCGATCGTTTACGTGCATATCTAGTTATTCGCATCTAGGATTTTTTTCTAGATATATCTATCAACATTATCCTCCCAGCATTGTACATCTTATCTGCGATTGCGGATGGATTGTTGATTATTATTTAGCTGAACTTTTTTCTGTCAAAGTAATGAGATCACTGACTGCGTCTGTCTGTCTCTTTTAGACTCTCTGCAGGTCGTACCGTGCGACCAATTTCAACCAAATTAGGCCAGTCGATGCTTTAACGCAAGGGGAAGATCCCTACTGTTTGGAGGTACCTACGGCAACTTTTTAGGTGCCTGGCAGGACCTTATCTTCGTCAAATGTATTTATACGTGGCGTGTGACACATCATGGGAACGGGGTTGGACTGCTCAATTACATAGCTTTGGTTTGGAAATGTCAATGCTGGAGGTGTCAACTTTAGTCAGGCAATTTTCACATTATATGCAACCTATCATTAGAAAGCCTACGCTAAGTCGAATTGAATAGAACATATTTTGAGTGTGACAGCTACCCGTCAGTAATCCTTCTATTTTTTCCCAGGTAGTTTTGTATGATGTGTGACATATCATTGGAAAGCGCTTAAAAAATCCTGCTTCCTGATTTGTATCTTATTCTAAACTTCATGCTTGATGACAGACAACGCATTATATTATAACTACTACGAGA
This sequence comes from Salina celebensis, assembly GCA_036561885.1. Lineage (NCBI taxonomy): Eukaryota > Metazoa > Arthropoda > Collembola > Entomobryomorpha > Paronellidae > Salina > Salina celebensis. The sequence goes on along the minus strand of JAAXOA010002426.1, from coordinate 12,458 downwards.
TCTTTTTCTTTATCTACTTTATCTTTTGCAATACAGCGTTATTCGATCACTGAAAAATACGCTGTTTAGCTTCGCATTTATAAACGTTACAGCTTTTATATGTAGACGTACCTACTTGGATATTTCCTGTCTAACAAATTGTCGATTTCTCCGCGGGAAAGCCATACAAGCAATCGCCCATTGATACTGTACATCTTTCATAAACACTCAACAGCAATTATCTATTTCCTATTGGAGTTTTATTCCACTTTCATTGTGCTTTCAGTGGGAAAATCCGAATTCTACGAGAAACCCAAATATGATTACATCCACCAACCCATAAACCTAAATATAAACCTTTCTCTGGACACACATTCCCTTTGTACTTTGCCGACTGCTAAGAATGCACACATTGTTCAAACAATGAGTGAAGAATACCATTTCCTTCCTCTTTTCTCCAGTTTGGTTTGATTTTGAGGTAGCTAAAAAACCTAGATCGTTCTACCACGTCCCAACACAGCACACACTAATATCTGGATTTGAACACAGAGAATCTTTGGGAAAGTTGGTTCACACACCCTTCAGCAATGTTGCAGGAAAAAATATTTTCCGCTACATATTTCAAATGTACCAGCCCCTCATAAATCTCACTTTGACTTGGTAACTTTTTTCTCGCAACTTATTTGATTATAAGTTATTCTCTTTTTTCCCTTGTAGATGCACGAAGTTGGGTCTAAAAATATTTAGATGCTAATTTAGATTCATTAAATCGAAATTTTCTGAAAGATGTAAGTCTTTAATGACACACAACAAAAAGAAACCGACCCTGCTGTTAAATCCTGCTGTAAAAGAAGTACATTTTTGTGACAAGTGGGCTTTCTGGGTTTAATAGTGATGCAATTTCAGTCCTCCCTTCGCTGTTCTCATTCCATCAATACACTATACATCACCGCAACGGGCAGCCTACACCCATTCATAAATGTAATGTTCATTTCCATCTTCGTGTCTTTCGTGTTTTATACACCACATCAACACATTCCTCCTTGTCTGTCGAGAATTTCAGGAAAGACAGCTTGGATCTCACGCTTATTGAAGCATTAATGTTGAAATTGCTTTAGAAGACGACTAAGAAAAAGAAAGAAAAAAACACTCGCTTTTCCTAGCCATTCTCGTTTTAGAGAAAGTAAATGTTCAAGATACAAATAAACTTGGAGTATAGACAGAAAAAGAAAATGCAAAGGAAATAAAAGCAAGTCAGTTGAGTTATTCCTTTTATCAACCAAATTACTTTTTGCTCCAACCACCGCTACTGCTAATACTATTGACAACCACTATACCCTCCTCTCTTGCAGTCGTTTTCTTTTTTTTTGTTCAGCACAACGCTGTAATTTCAAAATGCCTGTAGATTCAACAACAACGACAGTAACATTTCTCTCCTGTTCCATTTTCCATTTCAGCCGTATATATCTGAAACGTCCATACTTTCATTTGTTTAACTATAAAAATACTTTCCCCGAGAGGATTTTTTTTATTCATCTCGTCGTTTCTCAAAAATTTCCTCCAGACTTACTCATTACTTCCAGAAAAAAAATACATACTTATTAGGCAAGTGTCGAGAAGAAAATGTGTCTTTATTTGGTGTGGGGAAACACTCGCCAACAGCTTTTCTCTTGGCTCTAGTAAATATTCATAGGAAGGAAAAGATTAACTTATGAAAGAGATGAGACGAAATGAGGAAAAAAAAAAGATTCGATCAAACCAGAAAAAAACGAATTTTCAGCTTGAATGGATGAACATAAAAATATGTTTGGTTTCATGCATGTTGGTGTCGACGGCTGGTGTACATTTCATACGTCATAATACACCCAATGAAATTGTAGATTGTGTGCTCTTGAAACTCAACTCACGCATTTCCTCTGTGGATAAATGGTATAGAGTATAACACCTAGACGATCATTTTCCTTCATGTTTATGCACATATTTTACCATCAATAAAAACAGAACAAGAAATATGTGATAGGATTGTATGCAAATGGGCGTTCTCCATGTATTCTGTAGTTTCCAGTTCTGCTTTTTATTGCCTTGATGCAATCCGCCTGCTCAAGCGTTTAATATGTGCTGATTCTATTTGCCTTTTTTTGCTTGCTTCATTGCGTTTATGAAGAAGTTTGTGTAGAGTTTGGGAATTGAAATAATTATGCTAAATTTGTTAACTAAACATGATTTACAGTTTGCTTTCAAGTCGGTTTTTTGTTTGAAGAAAGTGTACAAGAAAACTTTAATGTGTAGTCATTTTTAAATCAAATTGATCACAAGAATTTGCAACTATAACACTTGCTTCTAGTAACCTTTTAATTTAGACGTTATATAAAACTCATGGGTGTTTTCATGCCTACTTGAAAGTCACGATTGTTTGAGAAACGATACCGAATTTGCCTATTTCCAAATACCAAGTCATTATTGAAATGCGGACGTGCAACTGAATTGATTCAGAATAGCCGAAGCTTCTAAGAACTCATTACTAGATGAAAAGAGTATCCCCAAGATTTTTTTGTATGCTTTGTAAAAAGTTTCTGTTCACGTTTCATATTCTTCAGGAAAAAAAAGACCTCTGCTCACTAGAGACATTTCTAAATGGACTCTAATTTTGTTCAAGTCAATAGTAAAGTGCTCATCATCATCGACATCAAAAGTCAATACAATCTGTTATTTTACTTTTTTTTATGCAAACGTTTCCTCCATTCCCGGCCAAAGGTATGTGAGCGACGAAAGTGAAAGCTGGTTTCAATACATTCTGTTTAAGTCAAGCACGATCCACTTTTACTCTGAATTCACCAAAGATTTTTGTTAGAAAAAGATTGCTCTTTTAGTTTTTCTTTCTCTTATTATTTCACGTCTTGTCTATTTTCTTTACATCAAAGATTCAAAGTTCTTCTATCAACAATCCACAAGCACTCAGCACACTCAACTAGTCCGCACGTACATTGGAGCAAACATGTAGGGCAAAAGTCAAAAAATCTAAAGGATATGGAATGTATCTGTCCTTTTCTAGGTTTTTAACTGCTTTCACGATTGAAAACACAGAGAGATCCTGGTAAACGGCCGGGTTGAAACAAAAAAAAAACACTGTTGATTGCTTTGAGTTTGAGATGGAACAAAAAAAGTAACAAAAGTGAATGGTATGTGTGTGCCAAATGAAATTGATGTAGATTCAGCAAAAAAATGTTTTTCTTCCTTTTTATGAAAAAAATCCTACACACACAAAACTTCCAGCTTTATATTTTTCCTTATTACTAAGAACCAATCTTGAAGAAAAAAAACAAGCAAGTTGATTTTCATGTAGAGTTTACTTAAGTTTTCACTTTCAATGGAAAAAAATCCAGTCATTTAGCGCGAGACCAGTCCGCATCAACACAACCACCAGACTGTGAGTGTATTGTTGGTTCTAATAGAATGCCAGAGGACTGCATTGATAGCAGCGGTGGGAACGGAGGTTGCCAAATGGAGACAAGAAACGTGTGCTGCTNGTTGCCAAATGGAGACAAGAAACGTGTGCTGCTTACTTGTTCTGTGACAGGATATGGTACAAAATTGCAACAAAACATAAATCCGAATTTATTAGAGCTACATGTTTCCTTCTACCTCAGCTATCACTAGACATGAAGGCCACTGGCATTGGTTATACGACGAAATCAAGATAAATAAATAGAATCAAGTTGATCCTATTTATCTCTGGTTATTTATATAAAACGAAATCAGGCTTCAATTTTCCGTGGTTCTCGCAATAGACACACAGCCTTTTCAGCTTTCCACTTTTGTCACCTACGCTCACATTTCACAACTATTTTTTTACTCAACAAAGCCTGAGAAAGAATAAAATGTCAAAAGATACAGAATCTGGTGTGTTTCAACCATCCCTCTTAATCTTTCTTTTGTGTATCTTAGCACCATTAATGATTCAAAAGTTTGATGTATTCTCAGTCTTAGGAGTGAAGTAAGCTGTCACTTCAAAACACACTCCGCAAACTCAATGTAAATCCGGTCTTACAGTAATAAATACACTTGTAACACGTCCAATGGTAAGACAAAACTGGTGTTAAATGCTAAAAGTAAAATTACTAATTCACATGGTTCTTCCATCTCAGTTTGAAGGAAAGAGCAATCATTTGAGGACATTGATGATTTCGTATCAACCAATACAGCTTGACTGCCTAACCAAAATATACAGGGTTCTTATGAAATAACTCTCTCGAACATTTCCAATATTGAATAGTGATTTGATTTATGAAGCTTAGTTTGTGCTCACCCTGTATATAAATCAACATAATAAGCACGACAGGAGCAATAGATATCTCGTTCGGTTTCACTAGGAAGACAAGTTATATTTTAGAGTTGGCAATATTCTAGCGGCCTTTAAAAGTAAAATTACTAATTCACATAGTTCATCCATCTCACTTTGAAGGAAAGGGCAATCATTTGAGGACATTGATGATTTCGTATCAACCAATACAGCTTGACTGCCTAACCAAAATATACAGGGTTCTTATGAAATAACTCTCTCATAGATTTCCAATATTGAATAGTGATTTGATTTATGAAGCTTAGTTTGTGCTCACCCCGTATATAAATCAACATAATAAGCACGACAGGAGCAATAGATATCTCGTTCGGTTTCACTAGGAAGACAAGTTATATTTTAGAGTTGGCAATATTCTAGCGGCCTGCCGCTCCATCATGTGCAAACTTTCCCACACCACAGGAAGTAAGATAGTTATGATGTCGGTGATGATGAATTTTACTCTAGCATTTTGGTTTCTTTAGAGTTTGCATGTTGCACGCCTTCCTACAATTATGTGTATGCATGAACAAAAATGCTCGAGTATTATTTTGCTGTTTTGTCTCATATCATTGAGCCTGCAGAACTTGTTCACTACCCCCTTTTTTTATCTTTGCCTTGATGCACCTTCTTCCTACAATTATGTGTATGCATGAACAAAAATGCTCGAGTATTATTTTGCTGTTTTGTCTCATATCATTGAGCCTGCAGAACTTGTTCACTACCCCCTTTTTTTAATCTTTGCCTTGATGCACCTCTGTGTAAACATGGACCGATAAGAAAAAGGAATAAGATGCCCTACGACAGGAAGACGTTACAGATTTGTCTCTTACAGGACAGGTTACGTCAACAAGGATTCTTCTTATGAGCTTGAGTTTAGTGTGAAGTGTTGAGCAGAAAAATAAATGTACATGGTTTTAAAAGCTGAGCTTCTTGTCGGGTGTGTGGGAAACGCGAAATGAGATAAACCGTTTTAGTGCAAAGAAAAAAGGAGTATTTAGTTAGGCTACTTACTCACTGTATGGAACAGCATGAACGGAGCTCACCATCGCGTAGCCAACGACATAATTGCATCCACATTTCTATTAATGCTTATTGGCAGTATTTTGTTCTTCATTTGGAATGCTCGTCATCAACAACACCGGAACCAAATAGAGAAGATGCTTTTGTGGTTCATTCATACAGCTTACTAGTATGTAGTAGACCGTTCCTTTCTTTTTATTCGCTGTTGCGGATTTCAATGACGAATTCAAGAACTACTTTTGTGTTGGATGTTTTGTTTTTTGCACGTATCACATATTAAGTTTGCCAGAATTGCAGTTTTGCAACATTTGGAATGCTGATTTGGGAGATACAGACAGAAAATTAACTACAGCTTATCCAAACTGAAATATACTTTGTAGAAAATAATAGTAGCATTTACTTGCTAGACATTTTTATGTAGCTTCACTAAGCTAAAGCGACTTGGTGATTTTATCCATTAGCAAATTTATGAATATGCACAACTTCTTGTCCTTCATTAAACTCAGTCAGCTAATAATAATTAAGCTAGCGTATTCATAATGTCCCAACGTTGGAACAAATGATTTGAAACATTGAATTATCAATGAGAAGCTGTCGATTAAATACTAACCAAAACTTTCCACTTTCAACGTATACTACGCATTGCAAAAAATAATCTTAATGCTATTGATCATAATCAGGAAGTAATGAACGGAATAGTATGACTCCTGTAGATACGTACTTCATACTTTCAACAAGTGTTATGAATATTAATGGCTGTCTGTAGCATTTTTTTTGTAAACACAGAAGCTTAAAAAGACGGAATCTCGAAAGCTTTGAATTGCGATGAGCGAACTAGTAGATAAAAAGTATTAATATTTCCGCCCATAACCGGATGTTTTTATGCACGAAATTGTCCACAAATTCTAGCATTTAAAAATACATATACATATGGATATTACTTCATATTAATAGTGATAATAATATCCTGTTCTATTTTATCTTCAGACACATACTTTGCGTTGAAAACCACCTGTATTAAGAATCACGACTTTTGAAGCTAAAGTACTGGAAAAATTGTTTACTTTTGTTTTTATTATTGGGTTTGTCTGCTTCATTTTATTGATCACTGACTACAACTTTTGTTCCACACAACCTTGTTAAGGTCAAATGAATATGATACCACCTGAATGTATGTTCAATTGCATTACAAATACTGCGTTTCAGAAAATTCCGTATTTATTGCAGCGAATGTCCCTCTCCCCATGGAAATGTTAATATTTATATAAGGAATTAGCAAACAATCAATCACCACAATTGAATATGGGCATGAATTACACAATATTTCCGACATATTTCCAATACGTAAGAAACGACGCAGCATGAAGAAATTAGGTGTTGCTGTGTAGTCTAAAATCATAAAAACGAAAGAAATTAGGCTGGTTGGATTTTCAACGCTTAAAGGTTATATTGTTAATTATGCTTGAAAGTGTCAAGTGAAATGTTGCACAAGAGAATGTGCATGTCTAAACTGAATGGCATGGTGCTGATATTAGTTCTTGTGGAGTATTCAGAATGAAAAAAGTCTACATTTTTTCTGTACCTAGCGATTTTGTCCTACATACTAATGCATACTACAAACTAGATGCACTTTGTTCTTAAAATGCATCTGGCTAAAATTAACTGCCATTATTAGCATAAGAATCTCAGATAGTCGAAAGCAACAACTACTCCGGGTGCATCGTATGGTAATTTCTTGCTTAAACAGAAAGAATCCGTATCATTTTGATACTTAAAAAGCAAAAGAGGAGCAATCAAAAAATTCAACAGCCGATGCCAAGTGTCAATGTTATGCTAGAATACAGTAGGTACTTGCGTTTTTCGCCACATTGCCATGTAGCGTGGCTTTTGTGTACTTATCTCCTAAGAATTATTACGTTCTGCTTATAATTTCAAATGAGGTTAGCTTCCAGTTAACAGTCGACCAACACCCATTTTTATCGTAAATATGGCCCTTGACCGGTGGATCTTTTTTTTTTTTTTGAAAATGGAGCATCTCATACAACAACGAGTGTAACACCGCCTCATCTGCCTCAAGTGTCAAACGTCTTAAAAGTTTCAATTGAAATCCTCTTTTTTATCAATATTTCTATTTCCCAACAAAAATGTAGCTCCGGTTGACGATAATGAGACGGCGTACAGCAGACAGCAATATTCTGTTTGCAATACAGAGCATTTAAACTGATCTGATAAGTAACAGTTTATCCCTCCTATAAACAACGCTAGTGTTTGAATCTCTACCATCTCAATCTGCTTGCTGAAGTCCATTATGCAACTTCAGATTTCAAGCAGTCGCAATCCTCACTTTACCCGACATCTTGTTATGTTGTTAAGTTATATAAACTTATTGTGTTCGCATGGTTCTACACAATTTAAAGAGGCTGAATGGATAATTGAATTGTGGATAGGCACTTCATCAAAACGAAAGCGACAACCGGAACGTCCAAATAGGTTTATATTTAAGTATCCACTGTAGTGCAATGTTTTGGCAATGCAAATCTGTAATGCATGTCTCCTAAATTCATTCAGCTTTTAGTACTTGAGATCGAGATACGCTACGTCCAAATCTACTTGCATTTATGCCAATTTCTTCACCGAGTCGGCAACATCTTTCTGAACTGCAGCAAACCTTTTGCTTTCCCAAATCGAAGCAGATGTCTAACAAACGGCAAGATCATATCGTAAAACTTAAAGAATGAGTGTTTTGAGGCTATGCAAATCAGCTAAAATGTATCAATTGAACATATCAGCTTGTATTGCAGTTTTTTTCAGCATTATTTTGCTGTTGACATGAAATGGGGAATGGAATCTCGTAGTGTACGGCAGTATATACATCTCATATTCCAGACATTTTATAACCATATCACTTGGCACCAACTTCACAGACAGATCATTCTCCGCCGCTTTTTACTTTCATGCGGCAAAATGCGTACTGCTCCACATCGGTTTTAGCTTATAACTTATGGATATTCATTCGACTTCGATTTTCTTATTCCATTTGCCTTCGACGTCACTAACTCAATGACTCACACTACAGTTCCATTTTTTCAATTACGAAGATTCAGCCTGCTAGAAGCGGCATGCATATATCAGTAGGCCAGAGTAATGTGACGCTACCTTCTCCTGAGACGCCAATATAAGATTTTTTTGAAAAGAAATCGTTGTTTAGAGCTATTGAAAGTGTAATATGGAACAATGCCGTACTGAAAGGTCTGTTATTTTTTATCATTTTATCGATCCTAGTATTTGTTTACTCTCAGAATACAAATTTTCCTTGTGTTTGTTCATTCAGTATGCACTCGAGAATCCATCTAGAATCTCTCGTCATTTTCTAAACGAAGGTTTGATTACTTTTCAAGCTGACTAAACTAACCCTAATGAAAAGCAACATATTTTAGCAGTAAGGGTAACATAATGAACAACCATTACGATAAGATCGTTATGTGCCTTCTGGTACGTCTTACGGTGTTTAACTTTAACGGATCGGTTGATGGGTGATAGATTCATTTACCTGCTGTTATCTAAGTGCAGATACGTACCTTTTCCGGACAAGTTCGCTATTTTCCCTAGGCAATAGGTATTTTCATGGAATATGATGCCATACGCACTAACTTGTATATGCACTAACGTCATACGCATTAACTTGTAGGTAGGAATTATGCAACTTTCTTATATATTCAAAATTAGCTTGTTATCCTATAGTATCATAGAGTCCAATCAACGTAAATGTGTCTTGTATTTTGATTTGCAGGTAAGTGTTTCATGCGCTGCAGCAACGAAACATTGACGAGCCTCCGCCTATTGACAGCAAACATCACATACAAAACTAAGTAGGTTGTTCGACCATTGTTACTGGTTTGTAAATAGGGCTCAGATTGTATCTTGTCAACTATCATCAGTTATGTACAGGGTAAGTATCTCTTGCTAAAAGTTGGTGTGAATAAAAGAAACAAATAAAACGTTTATGATCTTGCAGATCTTTGTTATAAAAGTACCATAATAAAATGGTTCCGTACTGAACAACTTTATTGTCATCGTATTTTTCTTTATAGCTTGTAGTACTACTCAAACAAGCAGTTCAACAGCTTTTTTTCTCTGTCAAGTATCAGTAACTGAGACACAACATGATTTCATTACAAATACATGGATTTAGCTTGAATTGCCTTTCGCATCTTATCGTCTATATTACTACTTAATACATATTTTTTCATATTAAATCATTTTCATTCCTAGTCGTTTTTGACTCACTCGATACTTTAGGATACTCAGTATTAATTCATTACTAGTTTTCAACTTTCTTTGCTCTGAAACTAAATAAAAGGAGAATCCGTTTCATGTTCTTTATTGTACTACTGATAGCAAATCATCGTATTTCCGCAAATCTGGACAAGAAAGAATGAGTTTGTACAAAAACTTGAATGCAGACATTGCGTGCGAAAAGATGCAAAACCCCATTTTTATAATCATGGTACATCCCTTGAGAGGAGACAAAGATAATAATATTTAGAAAGTTACTAAGCAGTAAAGTAGCACGTTTTGTGTAGTATTTTCTGTATCATGCGATGTTCTTGGCCTTACTACTGCTCGAAGTGGACTTTTACCAAAGTTGTCACGAATTGCCCGTTGCACGTTGTTTGGCAACTGCTTGCTGTGACAGAAAGCAGTCTAGTCGTCATGGTAGAGCGTAGACAACAATGAAAAACAAATTAGCTCTACCACGCGGGCATCTGCAAATACATAGGTATCCATCCGCTGATATCTAACAGCAAACGTGGAACAAAAAACAGGCAAGTTGTTATAATCGTTAAAGCGTCCATTCCATGACAATATGGATACAAGGGGCGTATGATATAGATGATAAAATTTTCTTTTATGGTTAATGTTTGCATCCATTACATACCTCGAATGCAGCCTATGCAGGAAACCTTCGTTGCAGAAACAAAACACAAGGGATTTGTGTCTATAAACTTCAGTTTACATTAGAACTGGAGTGTAACGACGATGAAGACAGGGAGCACGATCCGGTAACAAAAAATCGATGACAGCTGGGTTCTGTCAACTACAGTATATTTAAACCTGACATATGACAACCCCAACATGGTTGTAACAAGAACAATAGCAAGAGTCATTAAAAGAATGGGTGCATTACACCATACACTACTTCCTCTGTGCCTTGTTCTTTTTTCAGCCTTTTGTCTGCACTGATCATTGGTACGATCAATCATTGTTGCAGGACTTGTTAAAAGTTTGTTCCATTGTTATATAACATTGCATATTCTGTTGTATGATCTCCTACAGCAAGCTCTTATATAAAACTCCCTTAATTTGTAATAGGGTAGTAGTATGATACTTAAAGTTGGGAAATAAGTCACCTAGTGGTGAACGAAGCATCACTGCTGCTGATGATAAGGTGAAAATGAGATTTCGGACAATATTACCCACTGTACTTTCTCCGCATGTTTACAGCCTTTCTGTTTGAATTAAAGTCATCAACCCTTTTTTGGAAAATTGTAGGGGCTATAACTAACTTCCCATGCTAAACTGTCTGATGCTTAACCTCTAACATAAGTGAAACTGATATGTAGTGATTATAAGTATTCTGCCGCATGATAATGATACTACAATAGAGGCCATTGATGAAGCAGGAAAAATATTGATATTAGTGAATAAACTTCTCGAGTGCCGGAGGACAAGATGAGTTCCATACATCCACCCTGAGATGAAAAGGCTTCTCTTGGTTTACCTTTTTTCTCTTCCATCTTCCATGGGGCTACGCAAAAATGACGGTAAAGAAGGTGACAAGGAAGACACTGTATTTCTCTTCTTTTCTTGAAAAATTCCACCGACAAGACGATGTATCATATGTATCATTGCGATAATAACATCATGTTCCACTGGTTAAGCGTACCACGTGAGTTGCCACAGGCAAACGCATTATCATAGTCCATTGTTATTACTGAAACCTAGCATTGTCTCAGTCTCAGCTCTTCTTTTTTTTGACAAAAGAGAACAGGTTTGGACGGAAAGTGCTGGCAGCTGTACCACCAGGTTTCTTTTTCAACATCTCTCCTTCATGAATACCCCCATCCGACTCAAGCGAGCAACCGCATCATTGCTTTCCAGAGTCTTTCTGTCTTCATGGCGTGCACAAAAAAATCCTGTCGTGAGAGAAAGTGGTAGAGAGAGAATTGGTCTTTCAAGCTTTTTACTTTCATAGTATTGTCTCTCTGGTTTCGGTTGCCGTCCTCGTACATCATCATCATGGTATGTTGATATTATTTTCGTGTCGTAGTGAAAAAAATGTCACAATTTCCGCTTCTCCCTTTCGCTTCTATTTCCAATCTTTATGTAGTGGAAAAATGGTTTATACGACCTGACTCCGTCCCTCTTTCATTTCTTCAATACACATTACATATCGGCGAACAGTGCGAGCTACGTTTTATCAACGAGATATGTTTTATCTGGAAGTACATGGTCTTTCTTTTCTCCTCTGCCTCTTTTTGCCGGAGCCCCGTTGCTCTTCTTATGAATATGAATAATGGGACAGAAAACTCAACTTCCAAGTGCGTCCTTGTTTGTCGCCTCTTTACTTAGTTAAAGCCAAGAGACTATCTAAAAAATATTATAAGAATTCCTTTCTTCATCATGCTTCAGATGGGATTCAGGCATCGCTTAAAAATGCAATCGAATTTATAATCCATTCATTTTATGGGCGTACTCCTCCTCAGCTATAGTTACAGCCGATAATATTATATTTCAGATGAGTATGAAAAGGCTCACTGACTTGAGACGACAAAAAATTATTATTGCAGGAGCATTGTAATGTTGATATACTCATTCACACAAGCGGACAAGAATGGGAGCAGAAGCAATTTTCTGAAATATCAAAGTTGTAATTTTCCAGTGACGGAAGACTCAGTCATCTGCACATACGGTTGCAACCGTCAACGGTAAGCTGATATAGGTACGATGAGGGATGCTTTCTCAATCCACTACTCGCTTGCACCACATTGAAAAGATAGAGAGAGTTTCAGTGATAAATTCGGGCTTTCCCTAAAATTACTCGTGATAAGTATTGAAA
>JAAXOA010002425.1:0-13252 GCA_036561885.1 Salina celebensis | reverse complement strand
CGAAGAAAAGCAGTAACCCCACAAATAAAATCATATGCTCTCCGTTTAAGTTTATGAAATAGTGGCGTTGGCGATATGAAATGGAAACTTGAAGATTTTCGGGCTGCAGGGTTTCAGTTTGGATAGATGCCAACTCCAGATCCATCGAGGGTGATTGTGGTTCGAAATATCGGTTTTGTGGAATTTTGCATTTCAGCACCAAGTCATTTGTAGGGAGATATCTAAGAAGGTCAGGATCAGAGTGAAAACTCACCGACTTCACTGGCATTGGATCCTGACACTGACTGAAAGAAATACCTTCAGCCGTCCAGTCCACGGTTTTGCTCTTTGTTGTACATGTGGTGATGTGATATAAATACGACACATCATATCTAGTGCCAGGTTTTTGGGTCAAGTTCAGATCAACTTCCACTGGAATATCGGTTTCATTGGAGACTTCACACATTTTTATGATAAGCACATCCAACATCATTGATAATGAATTAAGGTCGACCCATGAGGCTGGTCTTATTAGCAGTCGTCTGGAACAGTTTTCATCTGCAATCAAAAATGGTTCCCAGTATTTTCTAATTGGACCGTTAACTAGTTTTTGGTTAATATTCGAATTTGTCAAAGTTATCTTCAGTTCTTCTGTAGAATGTATTGTTTGAACAAAATTCTTGGACTTGATATGGCATAACGCTTCAATCACATCTCTGGAGGAGAATTTTGCGCTACATGAAAATCCCAGTATCCGGCATAAGTTGACGGTAGGGGCCCTAAAACAGTAATATTAAGTTGACACACAAAATACAACTTGTAAATACGAACAATACGAAGCTGTAAGCGTTTTACCTGTAGAAGCCATTCAAGTTATGGTCCTGCATTTCCTTAGGCTTCAGTTCCGCTTTGCATCCTTTCTCCGAATATTTGCAACGAAATGACATTTTATCTAGAACATTCTCAAGGGCAAGGTTGCGAACTGTAGATTTTCCATATGGTACACGACATTGGGGACAAAGAGATAAGGTATGAAAACAAGTTTCACAGATTACATGGCCATTTTTGCACTGAGATATTTGCCCTGTGAAAATATCCATGCAAACTGGACACGTGATTTCGTCGGGAATGTCAGACATACTAATGGGGACCATTGCAATTGCAACTCACTTTCTTCTATGTTAAGATACACGAAATATCCCCTTCGAAATGAAACTGATTTTGTTGTAAGTTTATACCGTAATGTCAAAAAACTGATCCAGTGAGGAGATGTCGTGTTGCGTGATTGTAATATAGATTTTCCTCTAGTAGTCTCCACGTCAATATTTTATAACATTTCATGTCAGTATATCATGCACAACAGGTAATTTTTGATCAACAAAAGGTCGTTGATAACGTGAAAAAACACAAAGTGTACAACCTGATCTCGTGCTGCAAACAATAGGATAATTTTTGGAGTTAAACGGCATATTGTACTCAATTAAATACATACTGATCTCATTCTGACACCTAGGTAAATTATACACTTGCCAAGTAAGAAAGTCCAACCTTATTTATAAAGGGCTACATATAGTATTGTGCAATCAGCTATCAGCGCTAAACTTGTTGTCCTATTAATCAGTGGTCGGATATGTTTTGCAATTTTATTTTGGAGTTATAGTTTTAATGCAAAAAGGATTCAGGATGACTTAAGAAGCGGGTGTATATATAAGGCCTGTTTTACCAAAACAAGAACAAACAAACAAGACAAAAATGGGAATCACATGGTAAGTTGGGTAAAATATTGTGCCGGGCTTTTGACACATTTCCATGGAAATAATATTATCATTATCTTGTTTATTGGATAAAAGTAACTGTTAACCTTTGTAATCCCAATTCAAAGGCAGAAAACATACACGTTGAGCCTGTGTTAATTCAAGGTCATCCAATCAGTTTCAGTGCTTGGTAAAATAACTCTAACAACTATGAATAAACAGTAATTTTTCTTCTGGTTTTCGGGTAACTCCTTAGTAATATTTTGCATTCTCAGCGCATAATTGACTTTTGTTTCCTTATTCCGGTATAATAATCGCAAAAGATATATTTCGTGAGCTATCGTTGTCATCATTGTATATGTGTCACACTTACATGCACATGTTTCCCCCCGTATGCAGACGCATGTATGCATCACAAGGGCATTGATTGTTCAAAGTTTTAAGTTACCAATTATCCACTCAAACTTTTAAATTTTCCGATGCACGGCTTGAACATGGGTTTTAAGAGGACAGAGATATGTTTCTATATCCTACAATGTGTCAGTTGTGTGCAACATGAGCGGACGGGTGAGTAGAACCATTCAATTGGAACAAAAAAAAAGTCAACATGTATGTGGAAGGAAAGGGAATTAAAGATAAAACGACGGCGGGTGTGTGTGTAATCTTATATGAGCGATAAGAACACTAAAAAATCACGTTGAAGATAGGACATGTGCTCCGGTTGTATACGGAATGCGATGGGTTCAAGTTACTTTCCATTTTAAATATATATTCAAGTTGGTGCTTGGCACAGTGTGATGTTCAACTCAAACTATCTAGGATAACATGTGTATCAGCTGAATACCCATAATCTATATTAATTTAGGTGTTGTGGAAGTATACTTTCTCAAAATAGTATAAAAAACGAACAAATATTTAGTGATAATCAAGATATATTCAAGAGTGTAGTGATTATATATAAAACAAATATATTCGTCCTTACAAAAAATAAATAATACTCCGACCATTTCAAACATGCATTCAGCTGTTAAGATTCCTTGTGTGTTTTGTGGATGGAACTGCAGTCAGTTCAAGAAAACAGAAAATCACATTCACAAACATATTAAAGAAAAAGTTAATTTTTGTAAAATTTGCACAATGGAATTCACTACAAAAACAGGTCTAGCTCAACACATGCTCTCTCACAACCAAGTTAAGAATTTCCAGTGTAAAGTTTGTGGTGCTGCATTCAAACTAAAACGATATCTCAAACGTCACGTCGACCAACACTCGGCGCCAAGGAAATTCGCATGCCAAATTTGTGGGAAATCCTTCAAAAGGAAAGACCCCCCTTCAAGTGTACATTCGTAATGTGCATCAAAAGTCCAAGCCGTTTCAGTGTACAATTTGTGACTTGAAGTTTTCCGTGAAACCTACGCTGGTGATGCATATGAATCAACATACAGGCGAAAAACCTTACCAATGTGACCTCTGCGGTAAAGCCTCACACCACAAGCCCGGACTTCGGTAACATTTAAGAGAAAATTGCCGCCGAGATGAATCCAAGACATACTGGAAGTGTACACTTTGCTCAAAGACGATGAAACGATCCTCAAAGTCGGGACATTTGAAGAAAATGCATTCCGATAATGGCTACATCTGTCCAGTTTGCTATAAGACTTTAAAAGGCAAAGATACGCTCAGAGTTCATTTGACTACGCATATTATGGACAGACCATTTAAATGCAGGATGTGCGACAAGGAGTTTTCCACCCAAGAAAACAGAAGACGTCACGAAAAGTCACACAACAAGGATCAAAAGAGAGTGGAAGTTGTATGTTATGTATGCAAAAAGTCTGTAGTGCAGGAAAGATATCGTGCCCACGTATTGAGACACGTTGACGTGAAAGATTTTCATTGCTCCTTTTGCGACATGGATTTTTTCACGAAGTCTGAGCTGGATATTCATTTGCTGAGTCATTTAAAGGAACGACCAAATTTTTGTTTCCAGTGTGGGAAGGAATACATGAATATGTCCAAATTCAAAAATTCATATCCTTAAATTTCATAAGTAAGTGATGGAAGAAAAGTAAAATTAAGCGTGCTCGGACCAACCCTTTCAAAAAAATAAAATAGTTAACGCAGTACTGATGTATTGTATTAGTTGTATAGTTTGTATGCCATGAGTGGAAAAACTGAATGTGGTGCCCTGTAGTTTTTAGTTTGTATATATATATATGTCTTTACTTGTGTCTTTCAGTATACAACGACTAAATTTTTCAGTAGTTTAAGTAAATCTTTATAACATACAACTTTACACGGGGAAATGGTTTTTTATGTAAAGTTGAAGCTAAAACAGTTGCCATATAGTCATGCAGAGCAATATCACGATTTATAATTTATCTTATAGTTAAATCCACTAACCTATGACTAAAACCATTCTGAAACATGAAAATTAGTTTATATCTGTCACAACTAACTGAAATATGCATATGGGTTTTAACACTTAACCACATTCAAATTTTTTTTTAAAAACTCTGTGCATGACAATGATATTAAACCGATAAATTCTGTGCGAACTTCAGAAGTTACCTAGTATCATAAAAGATTTCTGCGATATTACCAATGAGAATTGCATTATTAATATATTTTATAAACTAAACGGAATTTCGCACAGAATCAAGAATCTTTTCTTCATTTGATTGGAATTGGCATATAACCGTAGCAATTAGCAGGACAGCAAGAAATTTTCACCCAATAGAATTTAAATACATATATATATGGAAGTCAAAGTACACGAGTCTGCTAACATTGTATTGACACCTTGTACTATAACACAATTGAAACATTAGATTGGCTACATAAGTCATGGGCTAGATTCTTTTTTGTGCGGAAATCGAATTGTTGCCAATGCACTACGACCACATTTTGGTTGTTCAGAAAGCCACGATAATTATTCTCTACAAGTCAATTGCTACAAACTTTAAAGAATTTTGCATATTTTTACATGCAGCTGTATAAAACTTAGTCTCTATTTACATCGATGTTGTAAACTTTTTACATAACTTTTTCATCGAAAACTCCAAAGTCCTTTCTTAATGGTAGAAAAAATCCTTAATGGGACGGCCAAAGTTTTGAACACAACAGTTTGACAGTCGGATGGGTAGATCCAAACTTCTGTCTCAATAATTCAAATGGCGTATATCCGTATTTATCTTTGAAGTTCCACAAATCGAGGAAGCCATTTTCTAGCGTGTGTGCAACCCAATTATGAAGAATATATGATCGCTTTTTATAAAATTTTTGAACAAGTTCATGTGCAACGTTGTGGGTCTCTTCATTAACTGCGTAAGCATCTGCCCCATTTTCAACAAGAAGACGAAAAAGTTCTAATGGTCGACTATCAGGAACATGGTGGATAGGCGTGTTTCCCCGAAAGTCCCTCATGTTCACATCGTATCCCGCCTGTAACAGATGTTGTACCATGTCAATTCTGCCGCCTGTGACCGATCGATGCAGGTAACATTGTTGTAGGTTACCAGCATTTTGGTGAAGGTAAATAAGAACTTTAAGGGTTTCGATGTTCTGAATATTAATTGGAGCACGAGCCAGGGAATCATTCTGTAAAAATTCAAGAAAGTGAAAACCATTTATATAGTAATCTAAGCCTGGAGTAACTATTCTTCCAAAAAAAATTTAAAGACAGAAAAACACATTATTTAATCTTATGATTTCACAAATTATGAAACTATAAATTATTATTTAACAGTAAGACTTTGAAGGTGTAGCTTAGCCTGATAGTTATGCATGGAAACACTCTATCTAATAATTATTGTTAGTCCTACCTTTATGGAGCAATCAATATAAGATACAAGAAAGGAAATTCAAGCTGATAAATAAGCGACTATGCGATCATAGACGGGCCTATGGCAAACGTTCGAATCCAAAACATTCAGCTTCATATCCAAAACATAAATGGATTTGAACCTTCAAACCGCACATTAGTTCAGCAAAAATGTGTGCATGCTTGATTTGAACAGGTTTTTGTTTATCTTCGACGTCAGTTGTACATTACAACGCCAAAATTATGTGATATTTTTGTTTTTTATGTTTACGGGCCTTTACTGGACAAAAGTCGCAAACTTTTCAGTACAAATTTCCATTCCTTGTATCCTAATTGTTCCATATCGCACTTTCAGAGTTTCATTGTTAGCATATCTTTGTCACCAACCTACCTCGTTAATAAAACATAGTTCGCTAAAGGTCTCCTTTGTCTCATCCAAATCCAACTGTTTGAGAAACTCTTTCGCATTGAATTCGTCCGTTTTATCGTCAGAATATTGCAGTACATCTTCAGTTATTATCATATTCACTGATTGCGTTTGAGGATTTTTTGGAAAATGTTTTCCGAAAAGTGCAATCAACAGTTCGATTATGAGTTGGTCGGTTCCCTGCATTATAGTTTCCTCAAACCAGCGGATCTTGTACTTCAACGGAAGAAGTTTCAGACTAGTGTCATGTGATTTGATTGCTTGTACTGCAGGGTGATCAGAACCAAATTTTTTAATCAAATACTGTAACGCGCCGCAAAATTTTTTATTCCATATAGCGTGACAACAGTTCTCCAGTAAGAATTCTACCCATTCACCCACATCCTTTAGATGCTGTGAAACAATATTTGTCGTTAAATATCTCATTGTGAGAGTGGCTTCGAATATGTCGGCTCCGTTTGCCACCAATATGCATGCCACTTCTAGGCTGCAAGGGGGTGTACGAATTAACTCATCAGATAACATTGACGTTAGACAGTTTTTGTCCAGCTCGTTCTTGCCCAATGCTTCCGCAATCAAGTACTGCACCCATGCTACCTTCCCGAGACGAACAGCTCGGTCGAGATAGTTTATGGGGGAACCCGGCAGCAAAATTGGTCGCAATGCCATCAAAATTTTTAGTGTCTCTATATTTTCGACATTTCTTAAATAGTAAACTTGATTGATATCACATTTTGGTAATATTTGGTATGCGTCGCTACCCCGAAGGCATTCAAATATGATATCTGCTGTGTAATGGTTACAGCTTGTAAGGCCAGATCCGTCCGGCACTACACTCAGGCCATCATGTTCCGTTTTTCCGAACATTTTCATTAACATCTTAATCAGGTCAATGTCCGCTTCTTTCTCCAAGGAATACTCTAAAAGAGCAATTTTACTGCCCACGGAAAGAGATTTTAGGTTAGAGAAATGTGTCAAAACAAGTTTGCAGCTCGGGTGGCTTGGGCCAATCCTACGTATTATTTGACCTAAGGGAGTCTCTCCCTTGCAATCTTCCACTTCCCAAAGTTTCACATATGGTTCCTGAAGCGTGTGTGTAACCCAGGAGAGGTTCCTGTGGAGGTCAGCCTTGTTCGTAACAAAATAGTGGAGAAACGATTGCTGGTAGTTATCAAGTTGGGAGTAGTCTGCCCCATTTTCCAATAATAGACTTGTGAAAACGGTCCATTTGCGGGAAGGCAGGTAAAATAGCGGGGGCCTTCCCCAGTAATCTTGGAAATTGGGATCGTGACCTGATTTGACCAAATAAGTTAACCACTCGGTATTTCCGTTACGTGCAGCTACATGAATGTAAGAATTGTAGCACTGCGACTGGCCAAAAATGTCAGGTAGAAATTTAAGTAAAAATTTTAACGTTTGCAAATTGCTTGTATAGCTGAAAAGGGGAGTAGTCTCCAACTGAAAACGAATTGTCGCATTTGCATCTGTAATGTCCATCTCTAGCTGCACGGTTTCAAGATCTACACAATTGTGGCTACCTACCTCTTCCTTCTCTTCGTTTTCGAACGAGGGATCTAAAAATGCTAAGTTGCAGGGTTTCCAAGAGTTTCCAAACAATACAATTATTAACTGCACCAATTTTTCGTCGCCAAACGATTTCATGGCGTCAAACACGAGTTGTGCTTTGTTTATCCTAGGAAGTCCTTTCAGTGACACATTATGATTAAACGCGAAACCAATCCATGCAGTTTCGCAATCGTCGAGGGAATTCAAATGTTCAGTTATATCTTCCAGCAAAAGCTTTGAGAATCCGGTGGGGGATCCGAATGAATGAATTTTAGCCAGCATTTGAAGCCGAATTTTTATTGTTGTTTCCTTGTTATCGTCGGTTTGTAAGAATCTAATAAAAAGACGCTCCCAAGGGAGAGAAACCTTGTCTATGAAAAAAAGGAAGGTATCAATATCATTGGCTTCAATTGCAACCTCAAGCGGTGACAGGAAATTATCGGGAAAGTTCTGGCAAAAGTTTAAGAGAAAGGTATCTTCTGCTGACTTAAAGAGGTCAAGAAGCATATGTGCAGTTTCAGTCTTTCCTTCGTATGCAATGTATGAGAGAAGAAACGCTGTAGTTGCTTGGTTCACCAAGATATCTGATAATTTCGTTCCAGGTAGTAGACCGTGGAACAGTTTAACGATTAGAAATAATAAGGATGTATATTCTCTTCTAATGCAACCAACCATTAGGTCATACCTCCGCTCCATCAAACTTTCATGAAAACATAGGTGCAAATTGGTGGCTTCTGGAATTTTGCTTATTCTCATTATTGTTCTTGATAGTTCCTGAAGACACTCTCCTAATATGTTCTCCAAAAACCTTAATACAGTTATGTACGAAAAGTCGCATAGTATGTGCTCTCGTTCGGAAAACGACTCCAGGCTCCAGTGCCAAGTTTCACCACGATTCCAATGTCCAAACTTTCCAGCTACAACATCTGTCCGGAGGACCTCTTCCAAAAAATACATACCAATTGTAGTCACTTGCGAGCGTTCAAATTCAACAATGTTCAACCAGTATTCAGCGAAAAATCTTGCTGCAAAGTATTCCGCCAACGTTCTGTGTACAAACTCAAGTCTGCATGTATTGATTGGGCTTATAATTCCAACCCGCAAAATTTCCTCGGTTGCTGAGCTATCTGGGGACAAATCTTTACTTTTTGCGTATGCATCTGCGATATCGGGAAAAAGTAGCTGCAAAGCTTTGAACGTATGAAAGCTATGAATTTCCTGTTTCAGTCCGGGTTTAATTGAGTCCCCACATCCTTTTTTCGTTGCTTCGTAAACGAAGCGGTCGTATAAAACGTAAACGGAGTTTATATCATTTTGTTGACTGAAAGCTATTCTGTGGTTGGTCTTTATTGCACGAGCTTGATGCTCGTATACAACAGATAGAAGATAGCACATTAGGGGAATGCCTAAGAAGTCATTGTTTCCTTCAAGCTGTACGCTCTTCAGTTTCGTAATACAGTGATCGGCGAAACTCTCTAAGTCATCTCGGTCAGCCGAAGGCAACGTGTCTTGCCACTGTGCAACAATTGCATCCCTCTGACTCTTCCTATCAAAGGGTAAAATATCGTATGAGGATAACATAAAAGTACTTTCAAGATGTCGTCGCATGTGTGGCCGAGAACTGATGACTAGTCGAACATTTTTGTTCGAGTTTAGATTTATAAGGAATGATGTTGTTTCCTCCACAAGGCAATTTCTTATCTCGTCAAAGCCGTCAAGGAAAAAATAAACGTGTGTCTCACGAAGCTCCAAGTACTCATCTAATATCGAAGCGGCCAGGCTGGAACCACATGCGTATTTTAGTGCAAAATCAAGTTCACAATTATTAATTGCAGCTTCCTCCTCTTTGATCAAAGTTTCACTAAATGCGGACAGTGTAATGAACAACACGATGGCTGACTCATGTTTCTGACGAAGCTTAGCGGCAAGGCTCTCCATCAGCAATGTTTTACCCATTCCAGGAACATCACAAACGAGAGCCCCCTTGAAGTCATTCTCTGACATAAGCTGTTCCACAAAGGCATCCTCCGACACGTAAACGTTTTCTGTGCGACTTTTCTTGGACCTATGCCGCAAAACAATTTCCGTAACCCCTGTAGAATGAAGCAAAACAAATTCATCATCTTCTTTGTTGATCAAATGTATCGGGGCGCTTGACCCTGCAACCAGGACATCCCAATCATCTCCATCTTCCAAATATATATGTCGACAAAGACTGTTTCCACGATATTTATACGAGGACAGCGTAAAGTTTGGTTTAACCAGCGTATCCATGTTGACTCTATCTACGCCCTTGAAGACAAAGACGTCCTTGATTCCCTGTACTCGAAATATAGCAGGATCTAACAGAATTCGGTTTGAAATTGACCGCGATATGTAAATCTTCCGTGCTTTCTGAATGTGTCCGTCCAGGTTAATTATAGGGTGTCCCTTCTTGCAAATTTTAGAAAATTCATTGCTCAACAGAGGATCATCTAGGAGGTTTTTTGCACTGGTATTGGAAAACGAAGGGATTGCTTGTGACAATGTAGTGAGCCTTCCACAAACTTTTATATTACATTTCAGAAAAAGATTGGCCTGGATAGATCCTTCAGCATTTTCCAATATTTCCCATGCACCAGTTTGACACTGTTCTAAAAGTACACAGCAATGAAAGACCCGTTCCGTGTTTCAAGGATTCTGTACAACTCAAGGGCTTCGGTTAAATTCCCTGTTCTGTTACCGATTGCAGTCTGAAAATGGTAGAATACATTCTTCAGTGATAAAATCGATTGTGATATATAACAATAGTCTTTACCAGTGTCTCCACTTCCTCCTGTGCCAGCAGTCCCATGTCTTTCAACCTAACTTTTAAGGTGGAGGTGCAGTTGGTAGCCTCAGATAGCTGCACCAAATCTAGGAATCCTTTTGCTTCTTTCCAATACTTCATGTTCCTGAAATACTTCGAATACTATTATTGTAGTTTACTTCAGGTTTGGAATCCGGGTGTTGCAAACGAGTATCGATCGTAGAGTAGTATTGAATGCTTCAGCCACAAGATTGACTGACTTGCATCATTCTGATTTCTGTTCATGCGATCTTGGGTGGAACAACCTTGAGTACAATTACCCTTGTAATAATTGGACGATAAGAGTGGAACGAGAGTCAAGAGGATCCAATTGGCGATATCATGCAAACAAATTACAGAATCTTTTGTTTGTTCTATATATACTCCATACATTTTTTGCTCTACTCCACACATATATAATCAATCGCTATATTGACTGCTACACCAACAAGATTGACTGACGTCCATCATTTTCTGATTTTCGTTCATTATAATAACCTTGGGTGGAATAAACGATTGAGTGCAGATAGTACCCTTGTAATAAGGTGCGCTGGACGATAAGAGTGAATTCAGCAATTGTAAGAGTCATGAGCAGCCAAATAGCGACATCATGCAAACATATTACAAAATGTACGGTAGAATGTTTGTTTTGTTCTATACAGGGGGAATTAGAAAACTGTACGCACAAAGAAACATTAATAACTGTCAAACTATAAATCTTTAAGAAATAACCTAATTATGGTTTTGTTGAGGAAGACGGGAAGAGTATTTAGACAATGACATATTTTGAAATATCTGATTCGTAAACTCTTCACAAGTGGGACATCACATAAGTTGTGATTTTAACATTAATCTGCCCTACTAACAAGCTTTGCTTACAGAAAAAGACCAGGATATGCCACGACTCACGACAAAGTAATAATTAAATGTAATGCTTACAAAAATTCAAGAGAATATATGCATATGTGCCACGACTCACGACAAAGTAATAATTAAATGTAATGCTTACAAAGATTCAAGAGAATATATACATAAATGAACATCAAAATTCCTCAAACATGGTATTACTTCAATTCGTATAATTTCATAAGGAATTACACGTAAATAGTATTTACCTTAAATATTATAAGAAACAAAAACATGTAACGTAGTAACGTGTAATTAGTCCTTTATATTATGCGAGGTCTAAGGGATACGGGTTAAATACTAGAAGCAAGTTATCGAAAACGTGTTGAGTTAAGCTGGCTCAATGAAGGTCGAGCTCTGCTTTTACGAGCTTATTTATTACCGAGCATTTGTTCTCGGGAATCACTTCAACACCTTATATCAAAATTAATATCAGTTATGTTTTACACATGGTGCTCGTGTCTACATGATATAAATATATGTCCTAGCTTCCTATGATTTCCCAATCGTTGGTTACAAAACATAATATCTTATAACATATACGCAGTGAATCTGCACGGACAATGACTTTTTTTTCAACATCAAGCAGAAAAACAACATAATCTTTGCAAATTCCAGCAGTCACTGTCATTATTGACAACATAATTAACTTGTTTGCGTATCGTAAGTCCACAGTACAAAAACCTCACTTTACGACATTCATAATATTTTAAAAGTTTGTATTAGGTGAAGTGAATCATAAAAATATACAGCAAGTTGTTTTTGCATGATTCAATTATGACAACAGCTATCAGTGTGCGGCGTCATATCTTAATTAATCATAAACTTAAAACTACGTATTAGACATGCGAATTAAATAATGTCTATGATAAATTATAAAGAAGTCCTCTTTGTTGTCGTAGCACTAAGTTTAGTTAATGAGAGGCACAGTGAATTTTATATTTAACTGCATGGAATCGTTTAGAAACTGTGTTTAATTCTTATAATGTCAAGCCACTAATGCACGTTACAAGCCGCCTCGGAAATTTAAAAAAAACGTCGGTGCTCGGGCTCGATTGAAGTTCTTGGGCACGTGGTATCCCTACTCTGAAGTATGAAGCATTACAACTTAATTCATGTTGGCGGCGTGACCTGTGAACCGAAAATATATGCTGAAACGTTAGAATAAAGTTAACAGTAAGCTGCAAAATTTTATGTTGCATGAATTCAGTGGATATTTTATGTATGTATGCTGAGTTTACTTAACTCTGGCGAATAATGAAGAATATAATGGTTCAGTTCAATAATTATCAGATGCTACATACAACGTCATTTGGAGAGATCATTTAGAGTAAAAAAGTTTAAAGTCAGCCAAATGAAAATCATATATATTACGATAACTTTGTCCTGATAGGGGTAGTAGCTGATAAAAGGTCTTGGGGTTCTTTTATTCCTGTCAGTTCCAAATTAGTACATTTTAAATTTGCTTGGCTACACATAATAAACTCTGACTAAAATGTAGTAAGTTATATTCTATGGTCAATGACTAAAGAATTCATGTTCGCAGATTTTCTATCAGGTCTGCGTCAGTTTTAAGACTGTTTCGTCTGCCCTATATTTGGTACGATTGAAACAAGCGATCAAAAACTTGGCGAGCTTGCAATAGCATATTGCAGTTTTGTCGTATGTATAATATCATTCAGATACAATCAATTGTAAGTAGAACTAAAGTATTGGTCTAAAGTTGAAAGAAATACAACGAATACATATGGTTGGTAGATACGCTCTTTCTAACAGGCAAAGACTAGCCAGTATAGCTCAAAAGCGAGTTTGTTCTGAATGTTCAATTAGAGCTAAGATTACACATGACACTTTCAACGTTGACTGAATGCCTGCTTATATGATACGTTCCTGTGTAGAAAGTGTACTCACTGTTATAGTTAGCGAAAAAAACTATGAATAATGCGAACCTTGTAAGAAACATGGGCATA
>JAAXOA010002424.1:0-13252 GCA_036561885.1 Salina celebensis | reverse complement strand
CAACATTGAGATGTTGAGCCGAATCTATCAAGTTGTAGCGATTTCAACTTCAACAACCTATGCAGCTATGCAACACTACTTCTATTAACAATGAAGCACAAACACCATTAATGTCCGAGTACAAGATCACGCCTTTTTAAACCAACAGGCGGTTAAAGCAGTATGCAATTTTCAATGTCACCACAGGAAGTTTTGAGTGACATGACACCATTTGGTATTCTTCCGCGAGGTCCACAAGACCCTGTAAATCTGTCAAATTTGATGTGATACATCCCTGTATGGTATCCTCAGAAAATTAAATAAAAATGGTTTCATCACCTAAATAGATTGCAGATCTACAATTTAATTTTTAACTCCGTCATTTAAAGTAATCGTCAATCAATCGAAATATCTATGCTATGATGCTATGAAATAATATGGCCCGAGGCTTTCGAAATGGTGTGAAGATGCGACAAGAATTTTACAACTTCATGGGATATTCCCTTCAACTTGAGTTGAGCTTTCATCACTAGCCTTCCAGTGGGCTGAAAACACTTGTGCAATATATTTTGTGCTATATAATATTATCAACATATATGAGACATCTTCTAAGTGAAAGAATTATGATCTTTATTAACTTCTCATGGAGATTTTGTCTTTCCCGTCACCAAATGAGAATGTCAAACAGCGTGGCCTTAAACCACTCTATGCATATGTCCTAAGAAACGTTTCCCAGCAAACAGGCCTTTCCATATTATGTACTCTCGAAAGGACTATTCCTTGATGGTTTGTAATACATATATACAATGATTGCAATTCTCGAGAAATCTAGACCTTATAATATAAATTACGTTAATATGTAACCTGTTGAAATTTAATCAAAGATTCTCGCTTCCTTACATTAATTGTTAAATTGTCTTTGTTGGCATTGAAATCATCATGAATAAATCCAAAAACGAGCGGCTGCTCTAAAGTCCTATCAATTAAAATCACTATTAGTTTTAAATGATGTGAATGCTACTGAATAATGCTATTTATATTGTTACGACTTGCTAAAACGTTGCTTTTACTGTGTTACAGCTCCTCCCTAGCTAAAACTTCGGATTACGCTTTACAATGATAGTTTTTATACGGTGTTGTAGTTATTACTCGTCATTATTATTACGATCAGAATAACTGCTATTCGTACAAAGCGTGTGCACTATGGTAGACAATTGTGTGTGTTACATTGACACGTTGCATTCTGCCTCTAGTCATACCCGTGAAACAATCATTATTGCGAGTGAAGGGACGGTTAAGTAGCAGAGGCCTTATCACTGGTTAGCTGCGGAGTATAAGAGACTCAACTCAAGCCCTCGTCTTCCCTAGATATCGTTCGGCAATCAGTCGAGAAAGATTTGCCGTTTCTTCGTATGGCTAGATCAGTATTAATGTATTGTAACACCACCAATTCTAATGGGTATTGCTTCTCACTACTCGCAATTGGGAAACAGCAGCAGGAGTGAAACCTCAAAAACCTCAGTCGTTGTTTCGGCGTGAATGATTTGCAGAACGACAATCTTTTCGTGTACATTCAAGTTTCATTGATTTGTGTTACTTTGAAATTTATCTGTGGCGTGACGGAAACCAGCTTTGCCTAAACAACGAAAACATTGTTTTTTAAATTGTGAAGAAGGTGAGGGAAAAACTGAAAAATTTCTTACAAAAGTTTCTGTTACAAGTGCAAGAATTCCGTGTTGGAGACAAAATGGGGAATCTGCGAAAGTTTATGTCGTCTCCGATTCGCCTATGTTGGTATGCTGTGCTGATCCTACCTTATTTCACTGATGCCTACCCAATTTGAGCAAGAAACGCTGGGGAAAGCTGCCAAAGGAAAGTTGGGAAGTTTATACCATCTTCGTAATAAGTTAACAAGACAAGCTCCTCACACTTTCCCTGAGAGCAGAAGCACAAAAAATGACCAACAATTTTCCTTTACTGGTAGAAGAATACTCTACTCGCCTTCATCCAATCAATTGAAGGAAAGTCGTGGCTACTCTTTTCACCATGCTTCTTCTGACTTTAACTAACCCAATGTTTACACAAAGTCAGAGTTACAGTACCAGAGATTTTCATAGTCGCATGGGAAAAGTTTCAGATAGCAGCAGCAAGTGGAAAGGCCCGGAAAAGTCCACCGACAAATATTCAAAGTATTTGTACAAGGTAGATGGAAACAATGAGAGCTCTGGAGCTGGAAGTGGTCTCAACAGCTTCAACATTCACCAGTTAGACTCAAAACCTAGCGATTCTCAAGATTCGAAAGGAAAAGTGAAACAAAGTGGTTCTAGCAGCAACTCGGAGTCTAACAGTCATACGACGAAAGCAGGAACCACAACAACCACCACTTCTCCTACCACAGTGCCTACAACCAAAAAGTCTATGTTCCTGGCGGCCAGCGGGATAGACATAAGTCCCATAAAAGCTATTGGTCAGGGTCTCAATTCAGCGATGACAACAGTTTTGACACAAAAGTTGATGGGAATGATTGATCAGGAAGTTCCACAAGGTTTCCTCAACCCATTGAAACATCTTGTATCTTCGGGTCAGCGTATGGTCGACTTCTGGGACAAAAGAGCCGACGCCAGGGATGGTGAAGGCACCAGGAATAGTTGAAATGTTCGGGTACGGAATTGAGCAGCTCAAAAAGTATCGTGATGGTCAGCCTATGCTTCCTTCTGACCCCATTGCCAATTTGACGTCCGCTTCAAAGACAATGATTCAAGGGATGATGGTAGTCAAGAAACTGACCAATCGTGTCCTAGGGTATGACACAGACGAAACATCAGCAGTCCAGAGCCGTGGAGGATACGATCATGGAGGTTGGGGTTGGGGTCATCATATGAGCTACGGGTATGTTGCATAAAAATTTCAGTACCAAAATGGTAATCTCTGTTTAGGACCACCTTATCAAATATCACATTATAAACGTCTCTATTTGCCCTTGCTCGCAAAGTTCTGCCATGCAGTTCATAACATTTTAAATGAAGTATGTGAAAATTCGTTACACGTAGGCACTATTTGGATCCTTATGCAATTCTAGCCACTCTTGGCTTTGGAGTGTTCCTTTTCAATGTTATATTCAATCTTTTAAATAATGCTCCCGCTGGAACGGGGACGCGAAGGTCATTTGATGTGGATGACATAGATATTCCACTTGCTTTCTCTGATATTGTTTCAAGTGGGGACGCCAAAGAAGTAAGTAGCAAACCAAATGCAATGTTCAGAAATGACTAAGGACAGCTACAGACACAAGACGAAATCAAGACTTCATGTCATTCAAGCAAACATGGTTCATAAAAAAAATCTCCAACGATATTACTTGACTTTTTTCATAACCTACTAATGTATCGTGGACAAATTATACTTATGACTGACTAATAGGATGAAAATTGGTACTATCAGACAGTTAGCTTGATTTTTGAATACTGACTTAAACATTGACAGGGGCATTGGTGGACTGGACCCATTCGCCTTGCTTGCTGCATTGGCATTTGGTGCTTTCCTTTTGCAGCTTTTGTTAACTCTCTTAAATACCAGTCAAAGATCTCTTGACGTTGTTGACATTAACGTACCATTAATGATGTCTGACTACCACATTCCAAACATAATGACTAGAATGGATGTAAGTGACAAAAATGACGGAAAAAATGCTATGACGCTACAATTTATGAAACCCGTTGTCATTCCTAAAATGTTGAAACTGAATTCATGCAGAAAATGTTCGGAACACCGACCATCCGTTCACGTAGGTCAGCCGATGAGGAGAGTCCGTTTTTTAACTCTGTGGTAAATAAGCTGGAGGGTATGTACAAGACATACAAAACAGTAACTGGAAATCCCTCATGTGCCAAGCTTTACATGTGTCGAGCCGCCATTCAGAATCCATCTGGGGAAGAGAGTAGCCTCCTGTCTCAGGCTTACACGTAAGTGCATAATTCTTTGTATGAAAATGAGGCTTCACAAAAATTTTTACATTCCGTCCTTCAACTGAATCAAAACGGTTATATCAACAGTCTTGGACTCGGCCAATTATCTGGAGATAGTTCAACCATGTCATGGATGAAATCAATAAAAAAACGAGTAGATAACGGAGAAGATGTTGACTGTGAAAATGAAGTATATGGATGTGACGAGGAGTGATTTCATCATGTTCTCTACTGTATAAACGGAAATGAAAATTTGCCCATGTCGTAAAACAAAATAAGTTTTCTAAAGTTACCCCAATTATAATGGTGCATTCATTGTACATGAGAGACAAAGAGAAAGTTGAATGTTTGGTATTGCCTTTTCAAAACTAAGTAGTGTACGTTACACAAAAGAAGAAAAAAAGAACGATTGTTTTTGTTCAGATTCCGTTTGTCTACAAACAAAGCTAACATTAATCCTTGAAATTTTTACCTACATTATCAATTTGACTGATTGAGAGTGCATAAATCTGCCCTCTAAATATTTGTGTGCCTTGGCAACTTGTATGATCCTGATATTGTACTTTATGTTATATGAGAATGGTGATCGGAAAACAATTGCACGGGGGTGTTTTTAGTTACGGTGAAAATCGGCACTGTGTCTATTTTTTTTGAATTAGTCTCAGTATGGTTAGCTGCACGTTTCACGGAAGGTTCGTCACCACAAAATTTCTTGTATTTTTTTTCAATTGTAAATTCCAAGACGTCACAAAACGTCTGCACACAACAAAGCAGTGGGCCAAATTGGATAATGGAATCAGCACGCTATCTTTTTCTTTTAATTAGAGTACTTATTCAACAGCCATAACACTTTGTATTGCACCTCTCAGCAAATGGAGCCTTTAAGTACTTGGTAATATTTATATATTATTATTGATTGTTGTTGTATTTATTTTTATTTCGTACGTGTTTCCAGTAATATTATATTAATGTTACGTTTGATATTATTATAATTATTTATTGAGTTAACTAATTTATTGGTTCATAATGTAAGCAGATTTCATTTTTTCTTCGATTCAAGTTACCACGTAGTGAATCAGAGTTATCATTGTATTGTATGAGTAAAGCAAATAAAAAAAACATGAAGTCCTTACATGAAATTTACACAAATAACCAAAAAATTAAAATTTGCTATTTAGACCTTTCTCATTTAAGGCCCATCGGCAAAAGCAAAAGAAAAAAGACAGATTTAACGTTACATCACCCATTTTTCTTGAATTATCTATGTAAGCATACGGAACGTTGAACGAGTTGCTGTAAGAGCAGCCAGACCGTGCCTGTCAACAGAACATCTAAAGTGGCAAAAATTATAAAAATCAATGACAAAATCTATTGTTACGGTTGAAGCACTCAGCTACAGAAAAAAACGCAACATTCTTGGATTTGTGTATACCTAAACATATACCAACCAAACACGTTCCGCCCACAAATTGGTTTGATACATCTGCTGCTAAGTGAAAATTCAGGGAAAAGTAGGTTACTGTACTGTTAGCGCTGGCTAATCCAACCTCGGCTAATTTCACGCCAAGTGAACATCATAATTGAGCAACATTCAACTTTTACCTGGATAGAATTTATACGCAAGCTAGAAGGAGTGATTCCATGTAGCCATTAGAATTTCATTACAGACGCTGCAAGGGATGTACTGCATTTACGTGTTGAAAATTTGGAAAAAGCAGACCCGAAATTTCATTTCTCATAAGCAATTTCCAGGTGATACAAAAGACCTTATTCTGCAAAAGCCGTGAAAGCAGGTTTACAAGCCTTTTGCAATATTCATTGTAAGTAAAATCTTAAACAGAGTACAGTTTGCATTATTTGCTGTATGTGGTGCACATTTTTCATGGTACGCAATAATAGTTCTGCGCTTCGAGGGGATGATAATCGCGGTGGCACTCACTCCTTGTGAGGAATGTGTTCCTTACTCCGACTTGAAAGGGAAATATCGTTACACAAGTTTATAATAATGATGCTACAAATAAACCAAATAATTTGAATAAAAGAACAAAATGTCTTTATCCACATGGTGTTGGATTTGTTAACGTAACTAACTGTATCATGGTCTGGTCATCACACCTGTTCAAAACTAATTATTATTGTGATAATTTGCAAGTTGTGTAACTGAACGATCAGCAGCGTGGGCAGAGTTATTGTCATATAAAACTTCATGAAATTTACAATGATGTGCTTCCATTGTACCATTAAACAAACTAAGCAGCAATAAAATAGTCTCAACAAGACTAGAATAGTCTCAACAATTCTCGGATAGAAGTGCATCAATAAAACTGAAGTATTTTTAGATGTTTTATCAAGGATCATTATACTACATTATAAAGTAGTTGGCCGCATAAATTTTCGTCACACTTAATAAATTTATAACATGTGTCATTATTGCTATTACGTGCATTTCAAATAGCTTGTTGAATAACTAAGGTGGTTAACGTTTGCCCTGGTAAAGAAATCCTATGCAATGCATATTATCATATTCATATTATAGTTAAACCATTTCCTCCTAATAATAACCTGTCAAAATTGTCAAAGACGGGTTCATCAAGTTCAAGTCCACAAAAAGTTCCCAAGATGCAGTTGAAATGATCCATGAAAAAGTCTAGATAGAATTTCTAATGCCTAAGTGAAATTATTCTCATGACCCTTTAAGTGCACAGGATGCTTATCTTACTGTTACATTGCAGTCAAAGACTCACTGGTTTGATTTTTGCGTTTTATCTGCAGCTACCACGAGTGCATGTCAGAACTGAAACCGCAGGATACTTGTATTTAATTCTACTCAGATTAC
This sequence comes from Salina celebensis, assembly GCA_036561885.1. Classification (NCBI taxonomy): domain Eukaryota; kingdom Metazoa; phylum Arthropoda; class Collembola; order Entomobryomorpha; family Paronellidae; genus Salina; species Salina celebensis. Next base: position 6,472 of record JAAXOA010002424.1, on the reverse strand, counting down.
TGCATGCATGACTTCTAAGTAAAAAGCTATTCAAGACTGTGTGTCAAATCATTAGCTTTCAATATTATTATTCAAACTTTCATAAAAAATCAAGTTTACACATCTTCATTTTCTAGAGGGTTCCTTAATTATAGAAAAACCTCAGCAAGATTGCGGTGTAAATATAATGTAACAAATTAAACTTCAGTTTTAAAAGATTTCAACTAATTTCTAGCTGTTGCAAACATGACCAAAATTGTTTTGTGGTTGGTACATAGCTGTGGATGTTACAAAAACTCATGTTATGTAGAGCGATATATTATAAGAGGACTGATCATAATTTTTACTTCCATGAGTAACACGTGGTCATATCGTTTCGGAACAGCGAATCGTCAATCCAATGGAATTTCAAGAGCTTTCAATTCATCCATTTTTGGTATGTCCGCATCTGCTACATTTTTGAAACAAATGCACCAATTGGTTCGACATGAAAGATTTAATTGTTTCAAAACTGTATGAAACTATAGTTGCAATAACACGCCATGTAAATACTATAATGACTCCTTATTCAACGGTTAGCTTGGTTGTGCATCTCCAGATTTGTTATATTACCTGAAAGTTTTATAAATTTTAAAACAAAAAAAGTGTCCTTTCTCAGTTTGACGCTGCTCCCCGCCACAATTGTTCCCGCAGAAAGACGCGGCTGACAAATCTTTTTTTTTTTGGATTGTTCGTACGCATCAGTAGTAAGATTAAAATTCATTTTCATATTTATGTGCTTTAGTTTGCAAGATTTTACCCAATTTCAGTATTTACTTCGTTTTATAAATCGTTTAGAATTACGCACGTTGACACAATGGCACTTCAAGTGTTCCTTTCAGTGTTAATGGTTGGAGCGGTTTTGGGTGGGAACTTGGAAGATGACCGAGCCGTTGAAGATTCTTCTTACCAAAAACCCAGCTTTTCATCCATGCTGAGCTCATCTGCCTCAGGATGGCTGCAACGGCGAGATGTTCCTGAGGCACTTATTGACCCTTACTCAGTGTTAGGAGTATTGTCCTTTGGCGTCTACATATTCTACATTTTATATCATCGTTACCAAATGGGGATGAGTAGCCTGAAGCATCACATGAACACAAATTCTCCTCATTCAAGTCCTCCGGGGCCCAGTCCAGGAACTGGAGGAACTTACTTAAATGGTGGCTCAGAGGAAATGGCTTATCTACTTGAAGTGATTGCGTCTAAAATACTCTCTAATGCAGCTAAAGTTGGCGGTGGAACATTTAATAATACCTCCCCTCTCACACTTGATTACTACGATGACAATTCTGACTTACAGCAAACTGATTAATTTTTTTCTTCATGTTAAAACTCTGGAAATGTCTTGTTTTGGTGTAAAATAAAAAAAGTACGCATAACTTATTACATATAAAATCTCAGTTTAGGTTTCGGATTTACTCTTCGTTCATTATTGCATAGTCTTTTTGAAATAGGGCGTGACTGTAGTCACTATCGATACTGTTGTTTGGAACCCAGATGCAATATTCTCTACCCTAATTTAATTTCCCTAGAAACCTAATTGTTTTCTTTTGAAATGAAATAAGTACAAAATTAGAAACAATCGGTGAAAGAATGCAATAACTCACCTTTTCACTCTTTTCCATGTGTCACATACTTGACAGCATACAATTCATCTATGTAACATCTATTTTTTTGTCCCGGTCTACTTTAAAACATTGTCATTGCAATGTCACATTCATTGTTGGAACGCTGCACTACATCCAAACAAAAACACCTTTGTCGGCATAAACACGCATAGCTGACAGATTTGACTAATCAGAGCGAGTCTGCATTTAAGTATCATTAATCCGGCACATCTGACAGTTTTACTATTAATTCACAGTCGATCACAGCCTTGTAATGAATGAAACTAGTTGTACCTTACAACTTGTCTTCGGAGTGATTACTTTATTACATTAGGTAGGTATAGTTTTCAACCATCTAAAGATGATTTTATAATTTACTTTACTATCGTCATTATTATCCGTTTCCGCATGAGGGCTTGATGTCGTGCAGACATGAGTACTGTGTAATTTGAAATCACTCCCGGCTACATTCTAATTTTAAAGGAAATGGAGTTCAGCTTTGCGACAGTAGTACGGAAAATGGCAGAAGCAATAAACATTATGTAAGCCGAAAACGAGTGGTCCAACAGTTTGAAAGACATATTCTAGAACAATGTTATTGCAGGATGATATCTTCTTTTCATGGTAATCACAACACAGTCAAGATCATCATTTCCAACTGAGTTAATTTTGGGCTCCTTTAATGAACAATAACTTCCGCCATCTGCTGTTTTCTGTCACTAAGACGGCGAGGACACTTAAAACAGAGACGAAGGAAGAAAAGGGGATAGAACGTACCCTGTTTTTACGCATGGCATTCAATTTACTCTTTTGTTTATTTCGTTCCACTCAGATTACCACTTAAATGAACAAGGGATCCTAATAAAAGAAACTCTTTGAAACATGTTGGCTAGAGGGAATTATCAAGAAGAAAAATTTTCACGAGCGACAGATCAACAATAAAAGACTACCCATCATCGTATCAACGATAAAAGATTGAATAAGAATGACAGAATACATCCCGAAAAAACTAAACATGGTTTTTTTGTAGAATTTAAATCCAAATCTGTGATCTGAAATGCTGAAGAAAAAAAAAAAAAAAAAGAATGTTGAAAACAACAAAAACGTAATCTGATATTGTCACCGTTTACTGTCCTTTATGGGAATCTAATTGCACAATAAACTAAGCAACTGTTTTATTTCGGATTAGCACACTTGCTTCTTCATCTTCTCAACTATCTCAACAGTGATTACTAGCATCGAGAATCAGGGTTCGGTTGTAGGTGAAATAGAAGTGTTGGCAAAAAATAAGAAAACCTTCCTCTGGACTCTTATCAATGGGCTCAATATTACGCTTTGTTGCATTCCCCTAGAAGGCGTCTACAAGTTCACATGCCATATTCCTTCATTACAGTAATTACTCAGATTTTAGTTTAAATCTAAAGAAACACTTAATTACTCTGTGCAAGGGTGCTGTGCAACATGAAGTCGTACATGGGACAATGGAAAAAACTCCTCTTGGTTTTGATAAGCTCGGAATATTTCGGAAAATCGTACGGGGCAACGGTAGAGAGTAAAATGGCCTCTGTACTTGCCGGTGCAGCGACAAAGCTATTCGATAGCCTGCGGGAAGAGCAGAAAAGCGAGAGTAACTAAAAAATTTCAAATTAAATTTGCACTGAGTGTTTTTAAATATCAATGTTTCTTTATCCAGGTTTTCCAGAGACAAGAGGCGGGTGGGGACATGGTGGCGGTCATGGTCATGGAGCTATAACTTTGGATCCTGTTTCGATTATCAGCCTTCTTGCTCTTGGTATGCAAAGCTATGCAACATGGTAAACGAAGTTTGTTATCCTTGTCACTGAGTTTTGTTTAAATATAGGTGCATTTTTAATCAACAATATCTTGCAACTTTTACGAACAAACACGGGCAACGGGAATGCTGCTGCCCCTGCTGGAGGTGGGGGTCGATCACTACCTTCGTCCTTAGATATGGAGAATATTTCGTTGAAATTGAGCTCGTTGGGCAACCTTAACCATTCGTAAGACAGCCATATTGTTATTACTTATTATATACATGGATTTATAATTGTCTAACGGGTTGTATGTATGTTTTTACAACTAGAGAGCCGAGTTTCATCGAATTTTTTGAAAATGTGGGTTCACTGTACTACCTACAACCAAAGAAAAGACATATGTGCATGAAACGCGTTGTTTGCAACTATATCAACATGAAGGAAAGCAGAGAAAGTACTTCGAGTAATTTCAAATCTAAAATTTTCGACTTCATGCTGTAATAATTTATTTTTAAACTTATAAAAATACTTCCCGCTAACAGTCAGATTGTAATCATATTAATCCATGAAAATCCTTTTCAGCACAACAGTGACTAAAATCGTTGCTCCGGAAATGGACGATTTGGATAAGGACGACAAATGTGGCAAGACTGAAAAGTTTTGCAGTGACTCTCTTCTGAAAGATGCTCGAGTCTCAATCGAGTACAAAATCTACAGCCAAGTTTCTAGTTGGATAACCAAACTTGCGTTCAATGGGATATCTTCCGGTTTAGAATACGTTTGGACGCGAAATGAAATGAACACACTAGATTTGCTGGCAAAGCTGGAGGCGCGATATACAACACTACTTTATTTTAAGAAAATAGCATTACACAAAAATATTTATTACGGAGATTGTTATACAAACCCATGACAAATAAACGTTAAAAGATCATGTTAAAGATTATTGATGTTCGACATTGACCTTTCATTGGAAAGACTATGCAAAATTCAGTTGCAAGGGACATGTATGAGGTGTGGCGATGACCCTCCACCAGGTGCCCATGATACACCCTTTTGATTTTGTATGGCTTGTAACAAATCATTGGAAAGGGCTCCGATAATGATATTCATTCATGTATGTTTTCGCGATGACACTACTAAAGGCGCCAGCCCCCTTTACTTCTCTTTGATTACATACTTTATAACTGAGCAAGAACTATTCTCAGCTTCGTATTTATCTGCTTTACAACTTTTAATATTAGTTAGCCAGCATCAATGTTTAAACAATCAGCGCACCCAACAGTATTTGGGAATTTCCCTCTCGACTCGGATGAACTTTTCAAATCGACCAAACCTGTTAAGATTGAGGAATAAAACAACGGATTACGATGAATGCCTGGATCAAGATAGCGAAGTAGTCAGCCTGCAGATTCCAACTAACTGCGAATGATACAGCATTGTTGCATGACAGTTCAGGATTACCAAAAAACGCTAACATTAAATAATGTTGATAATCAATATTGATAAAATTACCTTTTCTCATTTTAGCTACGACTTACTCGTAGGTTTCTCTTTCACTAAGGTCACAAATATCCTTTTTTTAAAGACTACCTTTAGCAATACAATACATGACGCTTAAAAAAGTAACTCTCTATGATGTTTAGGACAATCCCAATTTAGGACGTGTTTTCTGTAGTTTGTTTATCCCTGCTCCTGCTCCGATTTCCATTTCCAATCCTTACAGAACGGTTTTGTTACACATGCTACCATCTATGCATCCTTAGCAGAGACAAGTTTGATATATGCATCACAAGTTTGTATTAGAAGGTTACCCGAGCCTCAATTCTGCCTGTAAAACTCAACTCATTCCACCGTGTGCAGGGTGACCAGTCCAAACAAACAGAAAGCGGCATTGTAGATCGGCGTTTGTTACTCTTGTGTCTTCTTTACAGGTCGTATTCAGTTCCCTGTGTGGAGGCTTGAGAAATTTTAAACCGAAATTAGATTTTCTTTTCAAAACCAATATTGTTTAGTAAGTGACATTTTAGCGTCTTTGGTTCACACATAAATAAATTAATAAGACGAAAATTTAAAGTTCGTCTGAGCAGTATTTTAAAGTGTTTTGTGGTATAAAAGCCTCAGAATGGCGTACAAACAACCAGCCCAGAAAGTTCAAAAGGTTATGGTGCAGCCCATTGTAAGTTAAACATTTAATTATTACATTCTTTTCGCTATTCCGTACTATTAATAATTATGTCTATCAAGATTGTAGCATATACGACAGAGATCAAATGATACTCTGATTTCACACCTGATTTTGTTTACTAGAGTTTAAATGTAATTGGGCTTGTGTTTACAGAACCTGATCTTCCGTTACCTTCAAAACAGGACAAGGGTTACCGTATGGCTGTACGAAAACGTGACGTTAAGAATGGAAGGAGTTATCATTGGTTTCGATGAGTACATGAACTTAGTTTTAGACGAGTCTGAAGAAGTATACGTGAAAAGCGGCAATCGAAAACAAGTTGGTACGTTGTCACACTCCAATGTTCTATTATCCTTTTAAAATCCAATTACTAATTATATTTTTTTACCAACCCACCAGGGCGGATACTACTAAAAGGGGACAATATTACATTGATTCAAACAGCAAATACCGGATAAGTCATTTCATCACTTCCCGTAGACGTTCCAACATGCAATGTCACTCCAAACCATCAAGGAGCAACTAAATAATATCACTTTATTCTTCAATAAAGTTACGATTTTACTACGAATTGTTTTGTATTACCCCCATCCTTCCTACTCATATTTTTACTTTAAAATCAATCTCTGATGCATCTTTTGTAATCGTAATGTTTTATGGGTGATTGTTCTCATTAAAGCTATGTTATTATGGAAGCGTTCCAATTCTAATTTAAATTGTCCGGACTACTTGGAATTTGGTTGCTATTTTTGGACCCTTGGTGGCAGGAGTATCCCAGCATTCATGCATGAATACAGTGACAATGAATTGGATACGTGTTACCACGGTTTAAGTTTAAAATTTAAAACAGTTCAAAACAAAAAGTTTATTCATTTTTATTAGGG
>JAAXOA010002423.1:0-13253 GCA_036561885.1 Salina celebensis | reverse complement strand
CCAGCAATGTCACTGAGAGGGTGGAGCTTAGCTGTATTCTTACACATGCAAATACTCCATGCCAACAATGTTAGCAAGACCCACCCTCACAGTGTCACTGCTGGCCATAAGAATAGTAATATTATGTATTCGAAATCAATTACACAGTACCATTCAAAGGCAAAACGCAAACAAATAACGCGCACATGCTAAGTAAATGATATGTCCCATTATGTCATGACCATGACTCATTTTTCTTAAATACTGAATCTTATAAAAAATGCTTGCACAGAAAAGATATCTATTGCAATTACAAATAGCCTTGAACTGGAGGAAAGCAAAAGGCTGCAAGGTTTCGGTTTCAGTAGTCAAAAATTAAATTAAGCACGGCATTTTGGAATGTCGGAACGAAAACAAACCGAAATCTCTCTAAACCGGCGGTAGTCTAATATGGTAACAGTTGGTAAAATCATTTGTACTGTGGTCTTAGTGTAAAATGGCTCATCCATTTTGGCATGTTAAAAAATGGTCACTTTGGGGCGCGGTTTGAAAATGATAAATTTGTCAGTGCCAGACACTTTGGCGTTGTATGCTCAACCGTTTTAAAGAGATTGTGATTCTCATGAACTTCTTTACTTCTCAAAGCATCATTAAATCAATACATACTATCTTACCATGCAATCTCAATTTTTTGCAACAACCTTTTTATAAGCATAATTTATGCAAACGATAAGTGTTAGTGTGCAACACAAAATTAATTGAGCTATATATAGATTGCTAACCACTATTTGGGCTTCCGAAACCAGTTATTAAACTCATTTGCAACAGAATGAAATTATGCATGTGATTTGTGTATCCTTTGAGACTTTTCAGATAGGTAGCTGTCACAAAATACAGAGGCTACATAAAACATATCCAGACAGAAATGAAATTAGCCATATTTTAACCACAACGATAAAAAGGACCTAGCCAGACAGGCAGACGTTGAATTTGGTTCAGACTAATACAATAAAACAAGCTAGACAAAATTAAAATGTTTGCGAAAACCGACAAAGAAAATATTTGTACACTGAGGTGTTGGAATAGTACCAGTAAACAAAGTTTAATGCGGCAATCTGCTATAAACTGATTCAAATGTAAGTATTATTTTGAAATTTGCTTACCTAATGAGTGATTACATAATGTTTTATTAGCGATGAAAGCGAGTATAATGTGAAATTATGTTAGTACTTAAGATGAGTACGGTGATGACGAACTCTTAGTTCTTGTTTGTGTGTACCACATGGAAACTTGCTGAACAAGGTAAGATCCACATCTACCATATAATTTTCCCTTTGTCCTCTTTCTAACTTCCAGGTGGATTTTATACTTATAATTTACTTCTGGCAAATTTTGAAGAAGGCTGCTTTAACCAAGTAGTTGTTCTATATGAACTTTTGTAACTCGTGTTTATAAAGTTTTAAAGAAATCACACAAAGATTTGTATGTATCATGTGTATGAAATAATTTCAATCTTCAATCATCATGTATTTTTTGTAATATCTTAAGATGTAAGATATAGAATCAAAAATAGCCAAACAAACAAAACTTGTCCGGCCACTATTGATTAATAGTCCAAACAAGATCTTCTATATAGATATTATTAGACTTCGCCAAGTGCAATGCAATGCCAAAGTCCAGAAAAATCAGAATATTCCAGTTTATTGATCTTGACCAGTTCAACGCGTACATATTGATGGCGTATATACTGAGTTACTTAATACTGAATCCCCGTTCATAGTATTCTTTCACCAGAGTTGTAACCAATACTTGAACAGACAATTAAAAAGTATTCAATACACACGTGGTTCTATTGTGTTGAACTGTATATGGTAACACCTGCTCACTCCCTGATCAAGTTGTATATTGTATTTTGTATGCACACAATATTCATGATGAGTGTTTTGATGATTCTCCGTGAAAATCAATAGGTGATTGCAACTGAGTATTAAAGCATTTGGCATTTTTATAACTTTGTTGTTCCGATTAGAAATTGAAATCCGCCATGTTGGGCGTTTTAAATAAAACTTGAGAAATGGGAAGATGGCCAATGCGAATAAAACTTACTCAGAGGGGTGTCGCTTGACGACTAATCTTGATCCAATTATTAAAGTGCGCAATATTTGATACCTACACCTTGGCACTACCCAATTCCGAAGACAAAGGGCAATTGAATGTAAACTGGTGATCTCTTGCTCCTCATTCTTCAAAAAACCCCGAGAAAATTCGTGTTCATTAGGAGTAGTCTCAGGCACAATATCGAGGTGGGAATACATAGTGGAAATTAAACGAAATGAAAAATTCCTCACTAACATTCCATTTCCCCTTATTACTTTTTGTGTTGTACTAATATGAAAAACCCTCTCAGTTCCATTCCATCACGAAACTTGCATTCCATTTTTTGTCAGCGGTTCCACAGCCATGTTCCATGTTGACTTTAACTCGGTTTGCATGTGTGGCGACCGTGGAAATGCCATATTTTGGGAGTTTATAAATTTGGAACTCAATGGAGTCTGTGTTCCTAGCTACACCTTATGCATCTGCAGTTTTCTATGCGCATAACAACAACTCACCATAGGAAAGACTCAGCCTATCTGCTTCAACTCCAATTTTAGCAAATTCTTTTCAAAAGTACTTGTGAATGATCGTAACTTCTTCAAGTACGTCAACCGACAGCATTTTTATGTTAGGAATGGAATTGTAAACATGATCTAATCCAGCCATTCACAGTCGATAAAAATATAGTCAAATCATTTCCGTTGCAATTGACTTCAGTTAGTGAAACTGAACTACGTCAGTGGAAAATGGCCATTGGCAGTCTCCGATGAGTGCGTCCTGAATGCTCCTCTTGATCGTCATCAGATAGCCTCTGGCAACGTAAGTTCAAACAAACTCATCATCAAGCCTTGAATAGCCCTTTTTATACAAAACCGTGACCAATAATGAACACTGCGAGCCTTTTTTCAGCACAAGCTTGTAAAATATGTAGTTTTTGTAGGAACACAATGAGACCAACTCATTGATAATCTTATTTTGGACAATGTACAATGGAACGACCAACGAACATGTCGTGAACGATAAAAATATCAGTCTATTCGTCAACGAACGTGGAGTGGTAAAACAGCGAGAAACTCAATGCTCCAATTGTCAGCTACTCTATATTACACAAGTACTCTTCATTTCCTTCCTTCCATAAAAATGCCACCTGTACGTCTACTTAAGCTTTTAAGAAATTCATCGTGATTCTGCCGCTCTGCCCTTTGATTGTCATGCATCGCTGTTAGTTGTCTTCCTTGAAGTCAAAATTATTGGAGTACACACATCATCAATACGACCTCCATCAGCAGCACTACTTAACGTGCAAAAACTAGGCACTTTTGGGTACCTGCAACATGTCAAAAGGGCAACCTGCTACATATTACTTTTTAACAGAGCAGTAGATCAGGTTATCTCCAGCAGTCAGGTCACCTTCAAAACGTACAAAACCCTGTTTTACATAGTGATTTATGGCAATCAAATTGCAAGTAGAAAATGCGTGCCCGGTCAAGCTGGCTGGGAGTCATGGAAACATTGTAAACTGCTTATTATTTGTCTTCTCCAACACATAAATCTATTAATACGTTTTGCTGGTTTTTCAGGCATTAAGGGATAACGTCTTTTGACGTTCCGAATCGCTTTGAAATTTTAATACAGACTGATGCGTTTTGTGGTATGGATTGATAACGTAATATTTCTTATTAAGTTAGCAGATTTTTGAGTTATAAACGTAGTTAAAAGTCGTATGGTGCCGTATGCACTAACAAAATGATATCATATCAATTTAAGGACATTGTAAAATGAAATCGGCTTAGGTCCTCATAGGCACACCTTGAATATATTTGCAGTGTACAGTTTACAACCTGTAAACGAACGTTATTGTTGGAAAATAAGCGAAACATTGTCTATTGTCCAAAACGGCTCAACAGAGTGAATTGTCTCAACTTCAGTCAATCAACTGCTGCCTTCATTGTTGAACTAGTAAACTACTCTGTAATGTGAGGAGTGTGTATGGAGAGTGGAATATTTTAGAGATGATGACGATGGACTTGGTGACGGTCAAAGTCAATGTTGTTGAATCAACTGGTGCCTCAAGCTTATGATCATTTTTGTGTTTATGGCGACTGACTAAGGAGTAAACAGTTTAATGGCAAATAGTAAATTATTACAACGCGTATGCCATCTTTGTCTGGAGATTGCAAAAACGGTTTTTATTGCTAGACAACTTCTTTGTTTCAGTGTTAGTGTTGCTGCATAATTGTTTGGTATGTTAAAGACAACAACAATTAACACAGAGACATTAATATTTTTCTGTGAACAAAATGCAATTAGAGAGTCATGTCTCAAGTTTAATTGCATCTCATAAATATGAATGTTTTTAACAAAAGAAACTGTGCCCTTTGAAATCCACAGCGTAACTAAAGCAAATTTAGGTCTGTCATATCTAAGAGTATTTAGACTTGAGTTGTAACTTTTACTTCTTTGTTTTCGCTGTTAGTATAAAAAACACTCATACATACCTAACGTATTGTATTAGATTTGTTGTTATCAAAAGCTGTACAAGCAATTTACAACGGATATGACCACTTTTGATTTATGTAACGAATTGTGTTAAAAAATTGATCCACAAACCTTGGCAAAGATGATAAGTTGTTCCCACTAGGACCCAAAATGTTTACTACAAAAGATTATTTATTGAGCATGTCAGTTTGGGAAGTGATGATTCATAGTTTGTGGTTTTGTTTTGTCCGTGTTTTCGATTGTTGCACTGCCACAAAATAGTTAGATGTGAAAGCATTCAATTTATTGCTTTATAGTTATGATTAGATTAAAACTGTGGATTAGTAGTGCCAATCGCACATAAAAAGATTTTGCACGTAAAATGCTTCCATGGTTTCAAAATCTATTTTCACTTCACAAATGAGTATTATAGGCTACAGTTCTTTATGCTCGCTTTGGCTTTATATACACGTAAGTGTCTTGGAGACCACTTTTAATGCTCTAGTTAATGATTTGTTGAAGATGACTAATTTTGTGACTTATTTTACTTCTTTACTTTTTTGCTGCACATGCACAATGACTAGATATAACCAATTCTTTCAATCACTGCGAAAATAGTATCACTTTTGTTTCGGTCCAGCTGAGTAGATAAATACATTTTTACATAATGACTACTTTAATACGACTGCACGTACGCAAGTATTTGTTTTTTTGTTTAGTTACATAATATTTTTGGCCATATTTCTATCAGGATTTGAAGGCTATATTAGAATTTGACTATAAAAAAAACTTAACATAAAAAAGCGGATCTCACGCATTTTTTTGTATCGGCATTCATAAAGTATCATGTGCAACCCAGCTGGCCAAGAATAGCTTGACAAAATCTGCTATAAAAACTCCATTAGCCTTAAAAATGAAAGGTTTTTATACTACGTCTTTGCATAGTACTGTCAAGTTTCATGTAATGGCTATGAATCACTTACTCTGTAAATTCGTTGGGCAAAACTGCTCTTCCATAGAATGCGTATGAATTACCCCGCAGCGCAGCGCAACTCATGAAATGACTTTTATATAAACTTTATGCATATGTTTTTTGCAAGCTTTACGTCTACGTGGCTCAATATTTACCAACTGTACCACCTGTCAAGTTACTTTCAGTTTTTCATAAGGAGGAATCCCGGATTCATCTGTTTTGACAAATAAGCGAAACAAAACTAAATATTTTCTAAAGTAAGATGCGAATTCTCATTTTTTCATTACTGTCGACTTGGGGGGAATGTGTGATTAAGTGATTATTGGGGGTACTGTGATTATCATACAACTTTTAACGTAACACATATATTTTTTTTAAAGTTTAGTTTGGACAAACTAGTTCTCATTTGGCATCACCTTTGAGACATCAAAATGGGAATAGTTGACTGGTTTAACACTCTCCATATGGTAGGTAATTTAACCAATTTGCATCACATTGCTGATTGCTGGACTAGCATCGGAATTTTAATGAATATATTTTGTTTTTGTATTTTGTTAGGATTATGATGGCCAAGCTCGTGCAGAGAAATTGTCGCGAATCATCATTTTATTGTTTGGGGTAAGTGCAATTAGCGCCGTGAACTGAATAAACGAAGTTTTTTAATGATTGAATTAAGTTCTTAAAGTGTAAATACATCTAATTTGTTTTTGTAACAGTTTGTTGGATTTGTATGGGGATTACATCATTCAACAATTTTCTGAAACTGTCCGCATTCTTGGTGCTGGATTTATCTTAGCTGCAATTGTAAGTGTTTGATTGTATCCAAGCAATCTTAATTTGGTTAATATTTTTACTGTTTTCCTTACAAATCTGTGTTTGTACTTTTAGTTGACCATTCCACCATGGCCCATATACCGCCGGAAGCCATTGAACTGGCAAAAAGTTCGTCCTCAAAGATCTGGAGAGTCAGAAGCCACTGAATCCAAAGAGAAAAAGAAGAAAAAGTGAACCGATGTGGAGATTATTTAGTTTTTATACCAGAATTAAAAACAAAGATTAAACTTGTGTAATGTGAATGAAAGAAAATTAAATTTTATGCTCGTTTCCGTTATATGAGTATTTTTTGATTATGTTTAAAGATTTGATTATAATGTCAAAGTAATATAATTGTGCGGCGTTGTGTGAATCGATAAAGTTGAAGTTATCAAGTTGTGTTATCTAAAAACACATGCCCTATATATTTTGAAATTTTTACGTGAAACATCGCAAAAAACACGTGTGATAGTGTCCCCATCCTCTTTGCAGCAGTTTGTTGATTGTCCTTAAATCCTTGCTACGTTCATGTAACTTTTGTATTTGTATATTTACCAGATATCTAAATAAGCTGATTTATGCTTTATATTTCATGCTTTTTTTGAAATTCAATACAGTAAAAGAATGAATTGAGTGTTGGTCAAAAGAAGTTTGTTTCTAAAATGTTTTTATTACATGGGATTCTTCGAGAATCGTTGATTACATTATTACAAGTCCTTCTAACAACTCACTGAAACCTACAAAATAATATTGCCTAATTTGCAAATAAAGCAGTTTCAACACTAACACTTTGACGCGTTGAAAGCAAAGATATCAATTTTATCTTTGCTTGAAATAGTGACAACCCAGTTGACAGTACATTATTGCAGGCGTTACGCCAACAATTTTCAATACCGGCGATGTTACGTTGTTTGTGGTAATCTTAACAACAAATTGTTTTCGTAAAAACTTGTAGGAAAGTATATGCGTCTGACAATCGAACGAATGATGAAAATTGTTTCAGAACCTCATTTTAATTTCTAGGGCCGACTAACGTCCTTACTATTAACTTGTGATTGGTATCAATACCAACTGGTACTTACCAACATTGTGATAGAACAGCCCTTGGTAACGTTTTGAAAAATTTCATGTCAGTTGTTCCATGCGATTTCCAAAAAGCAGATAACATTGAACAAAAAATGCAAAAATTATAAGATATATTTAAATATTGTGTATGAACGAACAGCGATTCAATATAAAATCTAAATACTAACAATCTTACATAAAGCAACAAAATTTCTGGCACAGAGAAAAGAAATGCATCGATAATTTACATATATTTAGTAATAATAAGTACAATAAAGTCTGAGTTTCTTCTGACTAGCTACTACAAGACAAAATAATAAGTACATTTTGAAAAACTGCACAGAGAATTTCCATTAATCCTTTTAAAGATTTTTGTAACAAAACAGGCTACATGAAATCAAGCAAAACCTCTATCTCACAGTAGAACATTATATTAACTATTGCTCGGTCGATTAACATATTTATTCTTTCGATCTGACATCACTTAAATGATTTCCTATTTGAATGACCATTCACAAACCATCGCGGTTTACTTATGTTAGTCTTACTTGGTAATAGGATATAGCACTCATAAATTCAATACTTTGTTTCATCGTTACGATCGATCTGATTATGATTATTTTCTAGACAAGTACCTACTGCGCAATCCTTTCAACTTCTTCTTTTAGCATTTACTTTGGTAGTTAACCGATTCATTCCTTAAATGTGAAAGAAAACCCGTAAAAGCTTCACAAAACTCAACCAAAAAATGCAAGAGAAATGCTAACAAAGATCAATAACAAAACTTTCTAACAATTCCAGATGTGCATAGTAAATTAAAAATTATTCGTGTTTATGTGGAAGTAAGCTATATAACAAAACAACATTAGCTAGCATAAATTATATGCATTATAAACTATTTAAACTTGTAACAAAAATCAGTATGCCATGCGAAGTGCTCAAAATTAACAAGATTAATGAGCAGTAGAGTGACTATTTGTAGCGGTATTGTTTTACACAATCGTTACCCAAATCGATAACTAACACATGAAGAGGACTTATAAATGCAACATCCGATGGCCGTCTCAACTTTGAGTTGAAACTGTCAATCGTCGAGGTTAGCTTGTTGTCCTGGAAAATTTGTAAAAAGCTGCGATTCTTTTCTGTTCTTGTAGCAACGATCACTCCTTGCGAATCCACTACCACTCCACCAAAACGTCCTTTACCGGGTACCTTAATCTCTCTGTCTTGTTGCTGTGTTGAGCCCACTCCAGAGATCACAAACAGCGATGTGTCAGCCACAACAACAGTTTTATCGTCTGGCGATACTGCAACACCTCCAAGCAGACCAAAGCTATCTCTTTGAATAGCATATTTAAACTTTCCTTCAGAATCAAAAGCGAAAATACTCTTAGCTCCGTTGTCAGCTACAAAGATGTTTCCTTTTCGATCCGCAGAAATCCCAATAGGCTCCACAAAACCTTGGTATGTGAATGATGACTTTGTTTCACCGTCTGTAGTACTTACACTGGTGACTTCTTTTAGTTCTCCAGTTAATTACTAAAAGACTCTCGGTTGCCATGGAATAGCAGATTCCCGTGCAGCTCCTACCCTTCAATGTCGAGTTTTCCAAAACGCGGATAATGTTGAATGTTTTGTCAAGTACAACAATACGAGCGTTGCCAGTGTCCAAAATGAATAAGTCTCCTTGATCGTTCCGAGCAATGCTGACTGGTTGACAAAGTTCTCCCTTCCCCCAGACTTTAATGGGATCATTGTGCGGACTTATTTCTATGAGATAGTTTTCATCTTTGATTGGACGGTTGAATATTTTTGTTTGTATTGCGTACTGGCCAGTTTCGTCAGGCCGAAAGCGGATAGTAAATGTTCCGTCATCGTTGTCCACCAGGGAAACCTTGGTTGCAGGTAGTATTTGTCCTGATGGAGATGTTACTTTTACACTTACAGGATCTCCGCCAATTTTCTTGACTTCGTTATGGTAATCGCGAGTTTCCAGTGTGATTTCCAACTCTATTCCAATGCTAAGGATTGACCCAGGCTGAAGTTTGAGAGTGCATAGTGGAGGATATGTTGTTGATGTATGGATATCTGTTGAAACAGCAGTTTCCAAAGAGGTTAAGTCACTTTGAGTTTTACATAAGATGTAGGCATTTTCTCGTGGGTGACGAAGGCTACTGAAGGAATCCAATTGTGATGATAGTTCCGAGATTCTTTTTGTAATATGGCGAACCTGTAGACCGCACAAGTATAATGGATCAGCTATACATTTCCTGAGGATCAGTTTTGGAAACGGGCATAAATCATACTTACTTCGACTTGATACTCAAGACCCTCACAAGAATCTCTCACTTTAGCTTTTTCCTTCTCAATCAACTCCAACTGTTCGTTGAGTTTATCCCTTTTCTCTCCTGCAATTTCCTTGATCTTTGAAAAATACTGTTGTTTACGTTTCTGTAACAGACGAACGGCTTCCTCAAACGCTTGCTCGGCAACATCACAGGCAGCGTCTTCCGCATCACCAAGTCTTCTGATTTCATCGGATATGCAATCAGCAGCCTCATCAAGCTGAAGAAATAAAAGTCATTATTGATTCCGACAGAGAATAGGCAAAAATTTGCAAACAGAGCGAAATCTTACTTTTGATAAACACTCATTTGCCTTGTACAGCAGGATTTCCGACATTCGTTTAATGGCCACAGCAAAAGGTATCACATTATGGCTTCCAGACTGTGAAGTAGAGTGCGGCGATGTCTTGCATGCCGCACAAAACACAGAATCGCAGTTTTCACAGAACAGAAGTTCTTGGTTTGTGTGTGTGGAACATTTTGGAATCACTTCCCGTCTTTGAGATGCCATTAAATCTATTCATTAAACGAAACAATTAGAACGAGCTATTACATATATATGATGTCGATTACGCTTTGAAAACAAAATCGACGCTTACCTAACAACTGATTTTACTAAAAATGAAGGTGGCAAGGCAGCGACACCACCTCTCGGTACAGTGATCAATTCCCTGCATATTGGGCACCTAAACGTAGCCACAGGCTCTCTTGGAAGCGTTCCTGAAGATGTTGACGGGGATGGGGAGCTTGTATTAGCTGTAGTTAAAATTGGCTGAGGAGGAGCTGCCGCTGCTGCAATACGGCCAAGGCAATGTAGGCATACTGTGAAATAAAAAATGCGACAAAAACATCTTCAATTAGCATTCCGGCCAAGCGCAAACCAGTTTTACAATTTGCAATAATCTACATTTACGTCATTCCGATTCAAACATTTTAAAATATTTACCAGTATGTGAGCACTGCAGTAATTTGGGAGTGTGCTCCCCACCATCGTTACGTGCAAAGGCATGTTCCGCAAGTTAAGAAACTCTCGTTGAAGTCTTCGTAATTAATAGAAACTGTTTCTACCAGAGTTGATGTCATTCTGACAACTTGCTCTCCCATACGTGTCCTGGGCAATAGAAAAACAAAGACATGTAAGTGACAACTTTCCCATTTAAATTTATCGCTTCATTCCAATTCCATCCAGCATTCTAAAGCATTTGTTCGTTAAAAGACTTGTTGCCAAGATGCTTTAAGCGCTAATGACGTTAGTTAGCTAAAACTGACGCTACAATTAGAAGAGTTATCTATATGAGAATATGCTTAATATTCAAGAGGTGAAAGATACGTGAGCATAATATACAGCGAGTTGTGGTTAGTATTGGATCGTTAAGCATTTAAGACAGGTGTGCCCCGTTAAAACAACTTGTAGGGAGGGATATAAAGAAAATTAAATAAAAAAATTATAAGACATATTTTTACTCACTGAAAAGCAACTTGTATTCTATCATCCATTCTGTTTACATGTAGCCGAAGAAATCAAAAATGTTGTGCGTGGTTTTCAACGTTTTGCCACTAGCCAAGTAGGAACCCAAAATACGGTAGCAATATGGTTTTTAGGTTTAGAAGATTACTTTTAAAATGTCAGTCAGACTACTGCGATTACTCATCTACACATATTGTGACGGTCAGAACTGCAGCTACGATAAGTGCAAAAATACATAAACAAAAATTAAACAAATTAGCTTATCAAAACATTAATGCCTTCTGTCTCTGTAGATTAACTCTATCCTAAATTAAAATCAAATGGCATTATAAATATTTTTCACATGAATGATAAATGAAACCTTTGTCGTAAGTATACTAATGAGCATGTGCGTGATATATTGTCTGTAAATAGAAAGCAATGCTCCAATTCCAGGTTGTATTGAATGAGTAATTTCACGTAATTGCCTCAGAATCACAACAATGATAAGAGATATCATGTTTCAGAATTGTTTGATGTGTTTCTTCTGCTCAACTATCAATCATTTTACAATTGAAAAATATCAGGGCATCAGCTCACATCAGTCATAATATAATACCCTGCGTTTAATGCACAGGCATATCTCGGGATATCGGTATTATTCATGAATTATGCTATTACGCACTTTTCCTCCCTGAATACAAGAATACAACTCAAAATACTCAATGTCTACCAGCTAGATACTCCGAGCCGAGCACTAGGTATATGATAACAGTCGATGTCGATGACCCTATACTCAATCCTAAAGTAATCATGTCGACCATGGTTTTCCTTCTTTTAGACAATTTCACATACGGTCGCCTCTTTTCCGATTCCTGATAGTGTTGTATGTATGCCATATGCATAATTGAAGTTCATAGCAACGGGGAAAAGAAATAGAACACGGTAGATATGTTTTGGTGGAGAACACAAGGCTGTTAAACTACAGAATTATTAAGCCTAAGTACGTTGGTTGCTTGTCTTGTCTCCATGGTAAGCATTCAGCATTAAGATTCTCTATCATTATCGTGCCGAAAATAACGAAACCTACAGATACGCCAATAATCTAACCCACAATAAAGTTGTCCAGTTCTCTGGCAAATGAACCAAATCCCAATCCAGGAAACGTTTCTTGCAACTCAAATCCTAGTAATTATCGACACAACGCTGTTTTTGAGGATGAACGATAAGTGAAAAGATAACGCAAAAATGATGCCATATCTACCATGGAAAAGAAAACTGTGCAAATCTATCCGCAAAGCAAGTTCACCGACATGCGGAGGTTGACGAATGTTTACACGAAGTACATAGCTCAATGAATCATCCTTGTGTAAAACCACCTTTATAAATATAAAATCCAATTCTTGGACAGTTGGGTTTTGCAATGGTACAAAATATTATGAATTTGGGAATATCGCCCACGTTTTAATATACATTTACTTCTTTCAGGAGCGTGTATGTTCAATGTATCGCAATAAAACAATCAAACAACCCTGTTTCCACAAAGGATGCCAACAGATATGATGTCTGCTCTATGTACCATATCAGCTCATCAAAATTCAGCTCGTACTATATACATCCTGCCGCTCATGACGATAATGATTATTTCCATCGGTGTGAAAAGTAGAGTATGCAAACAATACACATATCAAACTGTCTGGGTGTTAAATTTCTTTTGGTGTGCCTAATTTTAATGAAAAATGTTGGTTCTCTGTTGTTAACATAGACGACACGACATCATCAATGTGCAAATGTATGATGTTGTGTATCAAAGGGTGAAGGGGGCAAGAGGGATCAAATTTTATACCTGTGCGTCTGGAAATACAAACAGTAAAAAATCTATACGTTTTGGAGATTACCTTGACTACATCAATGCTAATCGCTTAAGACAGCATGAGGATATCAGAGAAGTTATCATGAAAATATGTCTGCTTTTTGGTACTTTTCTGCACAAATCTGCAGTAAAAAACATTATTGCAAATTGCAATCTTGAAAACAACTGCAGTGATGCTGAAGT
>JAAXOA010002422.1:0-13254 GCA_036561885.1 Salina celebensis | reverse complement strand
ATAGAAAAGAGTATACGCGTTATGATCCTGTTATCTAAATAAAACCATTTTGTCATTTGTTTTGACACGTGTAGAAATAATAAAACAAAAGTTATATGAATAATATTCTTTTCTATTGCTTTTAGGTTCAGAAACGACAAACAAGCAAAGGGAAGGCGTTTACATGGCAAGCAAAAAAGAAGTTTATTTTAACTATGTAATATGCGATGTTTACTTAAATGTCAGGGAAAGCTCAACTTACATTGAGAAGGAGCAACCCGCTTTAAAAACAGTGTTCATATTCAACATTCCACATTAAATACTATTTATATGTTTGCCTTAAACAACAAGGTCGAAATTAAAGTTATTTATGATTGTATCTACGTAAAAGCCGACTGAGGCAGTTTTTTTTTGTATGTTATTTGAATGTAGTGCAAGAGATTGCGGCATTTGATTTGAAATATTATGTTGCACATATTTCTTTGCAATCCATACTTCCGTCATCCATGCATTTGTCTAGGTAGGCAGAGACAAAAATGTTAGAATACGTGTCGTATTAATTCTTGTGTTAACACGTCACTTGAAGTTCGCATTGCGCAATGTATCGAATGTAAAACTACTCCATTTGGAGTAACTAAATCAGGGATTGTTGTGGCCCATGGTGACAATTGGCGATTTAAAATAGCTGTCATTGTACACAACCTTTTATACACATATAAAATGCTTTCACTTTGGATATAGCATCATGAACTTGGAAGAATTTCTACAGTTAGTTAAGTTAGTACTATATATTTTAATGATCGGAGTTGGGACTTCGCCTACGTCACACTTGATATTCAACGGAAGGGAATAAGCGTTGTTAAACAATCGGATAAATAAATTTTACAAAACATGCTTAGGAAGTTTAAGTACGAAGCTAGTAAAACTCATCTTGCTTCAAGGTCCAATGGTGATAGTTACTGGCTTTGCGGTTGCCGTGTTACTCCAATATTTAGAATACCCTCATTGGAATTTGGAATTTGGAATTTGTCAGGGTATTTCATAGCAGACATTTTCAAATTTGTTTTCCTCTTGAACAAACTTTAGGATATTACATGACTCATCACTGTGGATACAACCTGTGGCTTATGCGCCTTATTTTTATCCTACACAGCAATACTTGTGGTAGCAACAAATGTATTCAGATTTCAGGCACACACTATGTAAAATCTCTTAAAAAACATAAAATAAGAATTATTGAATTTTAATCATGATTTAATCATTCCATACAGGCAAACCAAAGGCTATATGCCAATAACTTTCACCTTCACTATGTACAGAAATCTGATTGTTTTCTCTTGCATTGCAAATGAGTGTCTCAAAGATTACGCCTTCTCTGTCAAAGTATTCCTCGTGAGGTGGGTGATTATGAGCAATTCCATTGTGATTGATTTAAACGATGCAAACCTTTGAGTGGTTTATACTCACAGGAATGATTATAGAAGTATATGTAATATTTTTCCTGTTAGGATACTGATTTCCCGGACAAGCTAATCAGAAAAGCAAACTTATTAAGCAAATTTGGAACCGCCATGTGATATTTTCTTCGGCGAAAGAGTGTCAAAGGAAAATTGAAAAGGAAAAATATTCCTAATATTTCAAAATGTTAATATTATGTTTGGAGATATGAATTTTTATGGGCGAATGAAGTCACTTGTAGTGGTTCATTTTGTTATAGAAAAGAGTATTAGTAAATGTAAGAGTATGGTGTAGTAGGAAATTTTCCGTTCATCTAGGAACGACTTTGAACATTAAATGCACATACAACATATAACATACAACATACCGTACTTTGTGCTGCTGATATTTCTTGGTTCAAGCATTCATTGTTACAAGTAAACCGATGTAATGGTGGGCATCAAATACATGGGGCATGGGGTGACATTAAATTGGTTTTAATGCACACATTATCCATTTTCCATTAGTGTTAATCTTACTAATGTAAACAATTGAAAGGTGGTAAAATTATATAGCACAATTAAATATCAGTTCTCATTCTCCTTTTCATATGAGCTGAACAAACAAATTAAGCATGGATTGTTCTCAGATTGGTCAAACGTATAATGTTTTGCTATACAAACAATTTGCTAAACAAACAAAGTAACTTCTCTATCGTACGTAAATCATGCCTAGTTTAGAAAATATTGATAATTCTTTTGAATTTACTTAGCATACAGTTAGCAAACATTTCTTGTTATAAGTTTCATACAGCTACACAACTTGTGTCTCAAGCTGCCCACAACAAAGTTTCAATCTGCCTGCAACATGACTCTACTACACTCAGCTCATTGCGTACATCCATTCACTTTACGTCTCAATGAGGGTGAAATAGGGGAAGTTTCTGTTTGCTCACACTGAAAAAAAAATTCTTCTATGCATGATGCATGAGCGATGTTCTTTCTAACACTACACATTGATACGCATAATATGTAATCAGTAATTTGCGTAATAGTAACTGAAATAGTAAAGTGTGTATTGCCAAATTTCATTTGTGAACACCAAGTCAACCTTTGTCAATTCGCTTCCACTAAAGCTACAAAGTAATTATTTCTTGCTGTAACAAAGGAGAACTTTCATAGAGTAATGAGTCATAATTTGAAAAGATTCCGCTTTTTACTCTTCATGTCCTGCTACAGTATTACATTTCTTTCTTTGTCACTGTCACAAGGGTTACACACTTTCATCTAAACCTCCAAAAATCTTTTTCATATTTAGTCAACTGATTAGTTTTAAACAATGCCAAATGGAACAACCAAATGACCTCCTGACTCATGACCTCATCCATTTGATACGGCCAATCATTCATGTTCCAGTTAATTCCTTCCTTGCTGGGGTAACTGATGAAAAACTTGATACCATAAGCCGGCAATCGGGCAATCGGCAATACCACGACGAATGACTTAGACATTATACCATGATTTTAGGCGGATTACGATAGCCCATTGGGAGCTACTCAACATATTTGGCGTTCATTTCGTGACAATGAACAAGGCTTTGTTCTGTATTAGTGAATAAGATCTTTAAAAAAGATTCTTTTTTCTTTCGGAAGTTCTTTCGGATCCTAGCTCAATATGAATTGGGCGACATTAGCCACAACAACTTTTGACTTTAAGTCATACTTACATAGAGGAAGAACTGAAATTAGTTGCCCACAAAATTATACAGATTTATGCTTCATGGCCCATGGCCCATGGCATTTAACGATAAGCAGTAGAAACTGCACGTAAGAATAAACGAAATCCAGTTTACTTTTATCAGTACGACTACAACAGACATATTTCGCCTACATGATACTTCCTTCCAATTAAAACGAGAATATATGGAGGGTAAATTATTTAGGAGACGGGCATTGTGAAGATCTTGTACTGGAATTTTTATTAGAAACTGAGAAACTGGACATTGTATGGAGTCTGGAGTCTGTACGGATCTTAGTTGTATTGATTTAAGCAAAAAATTAACTGCATCTTTTCACTGCGATATCTAAAACTAACTAGCAGTTTGGTTTGGCATAAATGTTTGCTCTGGATGGAAATGAACCAATAATTAAACCTGTCAGTAGTGACGAGTACTTTTCAAAAAACTTAATGTAAATAACTTGGAACGGATATGTGCATTATGGACGATTTTTTATTGATCTTATTTCCGGTTTGCCGATAAATTTTTATATTTATTTATTTAAATGTTTGTTTCCGAAAAGATCACAAGAAAAAAATATGAAAATATAAACTTGCTCTATAAAGTGGCTCTTTGCCTAATAGATTCTAAACCATTCCTTTTTTTTACTCCCATACTCCAGAATTTTGAATAGCTCCGGATCTGTCGGGATTGCCAAGACATCTGGATTCATATTTTTGTGTTCTTTGCATAAATTACCCGCGGTTTTAATTCTTTCCAAACAATTGACTGCCAAACATGAATACTTAGCCTCTCTTTTAATCTGAAATTTACAAAAAAAATCACGTAATTATTATTATATCTTGACTTCATATAATACGTGATACGTCATTGAAGAACGGAACGGAAAAATTGGATTTGATTAGAGTCACTTATTACGTACATTAAATTCGTTGATATCCTGCAATAGCCTGCCTTCAGTTAATATCAATGTTATAGAGTAGCCATTTTCTTCAAAACGGTGCCCACCGGACCCCATTTTCCATAGATATTTCATGATTTCCAGCCATAAATCACGCGAAAAGTTGAACTTCTTGGGCCGATCAACCTCAGTAGTTTCCCTTTTGCTGCTTGTAACGGTTTTGCTGATTTCCCAAATGGCATGATATCTTCCATCTTTGCGTTGTGCGTAACCTATTAATACAAAAAATATCAACAAACAAAAAAAGGTTACATCATTTAACAAAAGTAAACTACAAAACACAAATAAATCAGCATACAGAAAAAATAAACATACTTGCTTGTACGTCATTATGTTGTATGCATCGAAAGCTTCCACCATATTGAACTGTGCCAATTCGATCACATCCAATCATGGAGCAGATTGGGTAATCAAACCGAAAGTCCATATCAGTAATTCTTAAGCTTTTCGAATGGAGAGAGTCTTGAAAAACAGTAATTTTCCTGCTTCTATCCATGTAGAAATTTCTTCCAATTGCACAACAAAGTTTGGTATGACCTGCTTCAGTTGCTCGCTCATTAATGGTGACATCCCGCTCAATTCCAGCCTTGTCCAGGATATTTTTTATATCTATAAAAGAAAAGTTCGGAACTATTAGGAACTACATACTAGCAAATAGCAACTAGCAAATTGACAATAATGTTCAAAAACGGATAGTGGAAAAAGACAAATTACGATTTATTATTACCTTTACGTGTCAATGGAAGCTCAACCGGGTTTTCATCGACGTTTTCATATTGTGCAATCTCTTGTTTTAAGTGCTTACATTTGCTTCCAGATTTAGAGTATGAGAAACAATTGGAAAATGTACACACGCGATACAGTTTTTGCCCCTTTTCATTGTAAACAAAAAAACCTCTGCTACAACTATCATATCTATAATAATAATAGCTCCCATTGAATTCTAACTTTTTTCCAGTGTTCTTAGTTGAAATTATGAAACCATACATTTTTTGGTAACTATCTAGGTCTGGAACGTTATCACGAACGAGTTTACGAGCTTCGCCAAAAGTTAATTCAGATTCCATCTTTGTAATGACTAGTTTAGCTCTAATACTAGTTTCTCTGCTACTAAGTCAAGAAAAACGAAAAAATAAGCAAAAGCTTCTTTCTCTGCGAGTAAAACTTGGCGGTTGACAAGTGAGATTCTGTTCTCCATCGCTTACTTAAAGTGATATTGTGTGTTGCGTTTTACCCTATGGGGGAATATTAGCTGAAAAAACAACCACATTTTCCGACATTCACCGGTAAAAAAATACAACCATATTTTTATGCAAATATATATTTTTTTTATCCAAACACATTTTCTTCGCGTACAAACGAATATTTCCATTCAAACAAAATTGTAAACATTTTTTTTGCACACGAATTGATTTGGGACCAGATTCGTTCAGTACAATAACAAAAGTGTGAACACGCATTGCCAATATGAGTTTACTATGCTCGTAGCATGCTAACAACTAAAGCCTTTAATTCTTCAAGAGAATATATAATACATAACCTCGCACTACAGTTACGACACCCTCAATATCGAAACCACTGCGTGTTTGATTACATGTAATTTGCAAAATGCAATCTTAGTTTTTGGATATTTGTTTGTGTGAAAAAAAAATCCTTTCAATGCGAAAAAACAAAATCTGATCGAATTTTTTTGTATGGCTAAAGTCTGAAAATGCATTTGTTTTGCAGCTAACATTCCCCCATATTAGCTGAGCTGTGCTCGGTGCGTGGTACGAGCTGCGCCTTTCGCGCATTCCTTTTTTTTCATCTATTACCTGTTTCTCGTTTGTCGAAAACGCACTTTTTTTTCTATTGTTTCGTTTCGAAGAAAGTGACGAAGGACTCTTGAGTCTTCCGTTGCTCCAAACAACTCTCAGTCAGAACTAACCGTTCGTTGTGATTTTGAGATTGGTATAATCTGTTGTTTAAGTAAACCACTTAGGAGTTAGAAGTAAGTTTTGAATGCACTAGGTTTTTATGATTTTATGAGATTTTATTGTTAAAATAGAAGTGTTTAATGATTGATTTGTTTTGTTTTTTTTTTTTGGCTTTTAAGTATTTACATGTGTGAGATGTTTACGGGGAAAAAAGAAGTGTCCTTGGACGTGGATGCTCCAGGAATCGCTAAGGATTCCGAATTGAAACCAGGCGCTGAAGAATTGAAGATTAAAGAAACGTCTCCTCAATCAACTGGACCTGGATCTGGACGTGGATCTGGACGGCGATTCAAAACCCCACGGGTTACAAGACTGGCTCCGCCGTTGTTTAACATCCAGCCGAGTGCCGTTAAGAATGATCCCCAACCGTGCACTTCTAAAAGCTTCCTGTCGTTGAAGAAAACTACTTGTAAGTCATTCAAATCATTTTTTGTTGTCATCTGAAAGTAAAACAAGGTGTTTATTTAACTTTTCTTCATGCTTTCAGCCTTTGATAAGCCAAAAAAGAAGTTGACTGATGCTAAGGAGTCTGTTTTTAAAAAACTTGGACCAGCTCAGGCTTCAGCTCAAGGTCAAGCCAAAATTAAGGAATTGCCGGATTTTAAAACTGCTGGTGGCGCTCCGATTAAGGTGTCACCAAATGCTTTTACTATGGCGCAATCGTTTTTTGGCAAAATGGAATCTTCTGAAGGTAATAGTCATGCAAGACGGAAGAAATCGGACGGAATTTTATTAGATTCAAAAAATACATTAATTATATTTTTATTCTCTTTTTGTTTTGTTTTGTAGAACTAATTAAGATGGATGAGTCGGACTACATTGACTCTGAGTTGTTTCGACCAGAATTAATGGAACCGTGGTCTGCTAAAGACTCTCCAAAACGACAAAAGTTGGCGGTTACTGATGGCAAAGCAACGGAGGAGATTGACTGTGATTACATGGTCGAAGAAAAAAGTGAAGGTCTAATTATCAAACATAAACTGTTCAGTGTTTACATGATTGATGTCGTAAATCATTAGATTAATCAGGTTTTTTTTTCTCTCAGCCGAAGACTTTGACGAACTTGCTCGCTCACTTCTCGACGATGACGAATGGAATGGTACTCCATTCTTTGCTAGTCAGGAAATCGCCGGAGCCTGCACCAACATTGATGAATTCACAATTGATTCTCAGAAAATTTAAAAAGGAGTGAAGATTCCCGTTAAAATGTTCAAAGAGTTTCTTTCAATTTCGTTTAATTTCAAGTGACAAAATGACAAGCTAGATTTGTTAAGCAGAGTTAGAGCTAGATTTTCCTTTGTTGTACGATAGGTTTTTGTATTTGAGGATTCGTACTGTACCCTTTTATTGTATAAGTGAAGTTTTAAAAATAAAATTTCAGAAAAAAAATCAACAATCGATCAACTCCAATTTGAATGGCATGCGAAGAATATACATATTCGTAAAAAGAAACACTATTTTTTGATTTCTACATCTTGTGCAATTCAATGACTTTCGGCCATCTTAAAAATCGCACCATTGAGCGCATCTAGTGGTCTTGCAATTTAAAATGTTCTTCATTTTCTTCTCTGCCACTACTAAACTTTAAAAACTTAACTATACTATTAAACTATAAAAAAACATACAACCCCTTTACGGGAACGGGACACTTTATTTGGGCGGCTTCCAAGTGAACTTAAAAAGGGAACTCAAAACTCGTCTCAAATGGACTCGACTTAAAGCTGGTGCTAAAATTAGTGTTAGAGTGTTTAGATTTTTTAAGAGATGTATGTCAGATTGTGTGATTTGGCTTTGTGTCAAAAAAACCCTCATGAGTCACAAGTCAGCTTGATCTCCGAGACGGCAGGTTCGTTACTAGCAAACCGTTATTTGAGTAGTATTATTATTGTTGTTGTTGAGTGTTGAGTAAGTTTTAGAAGGTGATTGGGAGCCACACCCCCTCCAGCAAATCCCGGTTTTGACTCTCAATACTACAGAGAGACATTACGGAAATCAATACGATTCAATGCCATGGACGTCATGACACTCTGATCGCGCATACAGGAAAAACATCAACAACATGTTCAGATCACCCAGAACACCTTTGGTAACAGACAGACTATGTACGTAGTATTTTCAATACGGAGAAAAGAAACAAGAACAATCATGAGCTTCAGCAACCACATACAAACGAGCAGTTCAAATACAAAAAACGACTCTAGGACAAGCACACATCCGGGATTCCCTCCTTTCGGAACCTCGAGCTTCCCGAACCATATATACGACTTCCAAAACGGCCACGAATCCCTGGACGTTCATCTACGATCTTGGTCAGATTCCAGACATATCCAGGTTCAGTCAAGTGCACCCTTCGACACATTCGGCGGGGACAACTCCAACGAACTTGAACTATTACACCAGACCGAGCAACCCTTCTTTTACTTCAACAGGAAAAACGACAAGGGAGCTCATTAACCTATAAGGACTACGTCACAAATCATACTGGGTCTTACCAGCAGGGGAAATCAGTAAGGAAGTCAGGTAAATACTTAAACTCAAACGTCATAAAAAATAAATCAATTAGAATTTAAGTTTTTAATTGAAAACTAAATTATTTATAAGTTCTACGAGGACGGAGTGCATCCTGAAAAGATCTCGATGACGTATGACGACACTGGCTCTAACGGCTACCTGGACCCTTGGGTGGATCATGAGAGACCATCCTACAACAGAGAAACCGCAAGCACGCTGACATAAGCCAATTTTTCCACTTCAACAGTCGATTCTGGTCAACTGTTTCACCACCACTGGATAAATTTGAAACTAGAATTACGTAGGTAAAAGTAACAGTACGTATTTACGAGAATCCCCATAGATGAATAGACAACTTTCCACAGCAGCTTAGGATGTAGGAGAAGGAGACGGAAAACCTCGAAATAGACGAAGTTCAAACCGGTCTAGACGAGGGAACACGTCACTTGGATTGAATCTTTCAGAGAATAATGGGAAGCTCTCCAGGAGGCTTTATAAATTGAAGCCGAACATGACGTCAGATTAGTCAGTTTAAAGATAGCGTCATCATTCCGGAATTTGTAAAACACTAGGAGATCCAGACGCCAACATTGCTGACAAGAGAAGATACATCGATGCCGGACATGGAGGACCTGTAAAAAGAGCTGCTGCGGAGCTTTCTCGAGTTCACTGGAGGCGACCAGAATGCCGACATGCTTATATGCTTCAGTGCTTAATACTAAATTCAACACGGTAGGAGAAGCCAAGTTTTAGGAATTTCGACAATTTTTTCAGCGAGAGTCAGACAAGAGCTCACTGGACAGCGACAGTTTGGAGGTCTCGTCTGAGAACTTCCGTGGTCTCGTGGTTACTAGCACAATAGCGAGCGTAACATCGACGGGTAGCTCCGTAAAAGACTCGTAGGTGCATATGGAATGGTCACCAGTTGAAGCCCACGCGACCAACGCTACCATAACGGTTGCGTTCGCAGAGGCTGTGCACGAACAGTATGTTCAGCAGCAGTAGGTGCAGTAGCAAGTATTTTCGCCAAAAGCCAATGCCAATTGCCAATTGGAATTAATAGTGAATAAATATCATTGTATTTAGTGAATGGAAAATGGTTATTTTTGATAAGAACAATACTATGCAACGTATCTGGGGCAAAGTATGCAAAGTATGGTTAATTTTGAACAATTTTTATCTTGGAACCGGTTTTAGGTACCTTATTTTTTTGAAGATCCGTTATATAAAACTTGTTGGTAGTGAATCTGAAAGGCGATAGGTCGATAAGTGCATGGTTTTCGAGATACTCGTATGATTCTTCAATGTCTTCTAGTCTTCTTCAGTTAATGTTCAATGAGTAAATTGTATCAAAATTGACAAATGGGTGGGCAACCTGAGAAACTTTAGTTAACAGGTTTTGGATTTGGGCTTAAAATGCGTTTTGAGATGCATAAGAATTTATTTAGGTGCCTGATGATTATAATACTAGAAATAAATGTGGTCCGCGCCTCATAATAATTTTGATCTGTCAAGTGGAGTTGAACCTTAATTTTTAATCTCATTTAACTCAACATGGACAAGAAAAATAAGGATATTTTAATATTTGTTTTTCAGCAATTCCTCCGTTCCGTGTTACTACTACAATGTTATTTAAAGCTGTCTCGATGCACAATGTGCTTAAGTACATTTAAAAAATATTATGTTTGTTTAGCTGAATAAGGGTTTTGATTAAGTAACGGCCTTTAAGTAAGGTGATGCCTTTCTTAAATCTATATACACAACATTCATTCCACCCAGTTTCAATTCATGACAAATCGTTACCAAACAAACGTTACAATCGTTACAACTCCCAATCACACGTTACCTTACACGCTAATATAAATTCATTAATAATTCATTAAAAACTTAAAGCTCTACAAAATTAATTCTACTTTCAAACCGAAAAGGGAAAAGTTTACAAATTAAGTGGGGAAGAAATTACGATGATCGGGTTGAACAGGAGGAATTTGACGGTGAACACGAAATGCGAATTCATCACAAGCTGTTACAACTACCACCCTCCCCCCCCCCCCAACACACTTTTGCATTGTGTCCGCCTCCACGTTGCGTGTCGACTGGAGTCGTGCTTGAACCACTCGATTAACATGCTTGCTCACTTTGTCTGCCTCGATGCCGTCCTTTGACGAGTACAGGTTTAGCAGATTCACCTTCACCACATGAGGATTGGAAACAATTTACAATTTAAATGTCAGTTATAACAGATATATTAAATATCAGCTTTAGTATTTTACCTGCTGTATGCTGAGATTGTCGCCGATATTACAGATGGTGGCGACGTCATCGTCCGTCTTTCTCGCCGCGCCTGGAGGATCTTGAACGCTTGGAGCAGAAAGTTGTTCAGCGCCCCAGCACAAACGTAGTAAAACATTTGCCGGAACACTTGGTTGATGGTATCCACGTCAAGTTGATAGCTGCACAGTAAATTATAAGTTATGTCGAATTTACGGATGAGGACTTAAGCGCAACGTTTCCTCTAGTGTTTGAAGACACAACCGTGCATACACCCCCGTTGACTTGAGTATCGCAGGGACGATCATGGTCTGCATGTCATACTCGAGGATCTTCAGCAGCATCATGTAGATCCAGATTGCGTGGTCACTTAAGACCTGGCGGTACTCGATCAGGTCAACGTTCTTCAAGCACTCCTCGTTCTGTTTGGACGTGTTTTCAGTTTGAAAACGCAGCATTTCCCGAGTACTGCATCAGGTTGTGTAGGAAATGGAGGCTAATCGAGAGACATAGCACAGTCACGTTAAGGTGTAGATTGAGCCAAACTTTTTAACAAAATGGTATAAATGATGTACAGAGTATGTCGGATTGAGTGATTTGG
Source organism: Salina celebensis (assembly GCA_036561885.1). Classification (NCBI taxonomy): domain Eukaryota; kingdom Metazoa; phylum Arthropoda; class Collembola; order Entomobryomorpha; family Paronellidae; genus Salina; species Salina celebensis. Next base: position 1,781 of record JAAXOA010002422.1, on the reverse strand, counting down.
CTGTGTTTCGAAAGACGCTCATGAGTAACAAGCCAGCTTGATCTACTCCATGTTATGCAAAAAAAATGCATTAGTAGATTACCGTGGACAGCAATCCACAAGGATCGCGTATTCACACAATGTTAAACCAAAAAAATGCATTAGTAGATTACCGCGGACAGCAGTTCACAAGGATCGCGTATTCACACAATGTTAAACCAAAAAATGCATTAGTAGATTACCGCGGACAGCAGTTCACAAGGATCGCGTATTCACACAATGTTAAACCAAAAAAATGCATTAGTAGATCTATGTGGACATCAATTCACAAGGTGTTCTCGTGCATCTCTGATAGATATTTTGTCTTTCCGGGTTTTCACTTACAATTTACTTGGCTTTTTTGTTTATTTGAAATGAAATATGAATGAGAGATAACTATCTGTATCAGTTTTGGACACAGATTTACTTTACAATGTAACATATTTTAATCTCAGCTTGATGGCTTTTAGAAATCGTTGACTATTACGCTTATTTTTACCCATACAAAAAAAGTTCCTTTGGTATCCCAAAATTTTGTTACCTTTCTACACACATTTAAGACTAGTTTCTGAAGTCTGATTAAAAAAAGCAGTTATCTTTCATTCAGACTGTCATCAAGTTGCTACAGATAGGAATGATATGATGATACAAATAGTTCAAAGATACAACAGGCGCAAAATTTTTCTAGATTTTTTTAAAAAACTTCATATTGACTTATTATTTGAATTACGGACAAGTTAACGTATTTAGTTATGAAGAAATACGTGGGAATTTTCTAGTATTTTTTATCGTTAAGGATTTTGATACAAACTCAGCGTAAACTAAAATATGTGTAGCTACACTGAAATGACATTTGAAAGTTTCACATATTTATCCGCTGCAAAACTTACATTACTCTAGCATTACGGAATTGTGTTATAATTTCTAAAAATCAAAATGAGAGTCTCGCTTAGTCGCTTGCAATAATATGTTTCGTAATAATATTATTCATAGTTGAAACAGTCAAGGCCTTACTACTAACATTAACTAAAGAATAAAATGGAAACTTTTCAAAATAAACAATATTCAGATAATTTGTTTACCATTCTAAGAATATACATAGATTGTTGAAAAATATCAGTGTTTTTATGTACAATGATGAGTATCATTTTTCATGGATTTGCTTGACAATTTTGAAAGTGTCTGCAAACAATAGGTACTTGGTAGTAACATTTCTTGCTGTGTTGATAGTGTTGGCTGAATTCAAGTTTAAACTATGCCTGTGTCTTATCTAACGTCAAACTGATGTTGAGTCTGATGTTTTCGTCCATTTTCAATTCCTCGGGCAAACTGTTGTTGGACCGTTGAAACAGATTGATTGGGTATCTCTTTGTCCCTTGAAAAGATGAATTTTTCTATGTTTATATAATTACTTCATAGTTCACTGGATAGAAGGGAAACATTCGTTTGTGGGGCTGATGTGCTAGATGGGTATATAAACAGAAAGCAGTTTATAGCCTCTGTCCGTGTAAAAAAGATAATAATGCGGCAATTAGTCTGCGGTTAGACAAACATTTTGTTTGCAAAAAATTTAGCGGGTACCATCAACTCCTTACTTTTTTAGTATACGAAAGCAGTGCAAGCCAGATTAATAAAAAAAAACAAAAAAAGAGAATGTAGATTAGTGCATACAAAATGGAGTATTTTCACTTACCAAGTTTTTGCTGCTTCGTTTTCAGGGAATAGAGCTCGGAGTTGCTTTCGTACGTTGGGTTTGCAGATGA
>JAAXOA010002421.1:0-13261 GCA_036561885.1 Salina celebensis | reverse complement strand
TGTCTGTCTGTCTGTGTCTGTCTGTCTGTGTCTGTCCGTCCGTCTGTTTGTGACCATGTCTACTGGCTATAACTATTGACCGATTTCGACCAAATTTGGCACACATGTCCATTTCTCATTGAAGTTGTGTGCATATAATTTTCAGACTCTGAGGTTTCACCGTTCACGAATTAATTGCGCAAACTTTAATGCGTCAAATATTGCGAGCTTTTTTCATGCTTGTGGGAGAACTCGTTGATTTGATCATTATGTCTATGACACCTATGACTAATTTCGTGACATTGTTGAGTTAATGGCAAAATTATAGTCTACTCTCATGCATAAAATATTACGAAAAAATCAATTTAAAGCTGTTTTTCCCGCTACTTTTCTATGTTTCGCTTGTCGGTTTATTACTTTAGGTTCCGAAGTTGCTTAAAATTGTGCAAAGGATGGGTATGTAGTTATTAGATATATAACATTAACGTAACATGTTAGAAGATTTTATCGATTTCAATGAGTTACCGGGGGACATATCCTCATCTAGTTGTTGGTTTTGAGAATATCAGTGACAGTTTCAAAATATACTCCTTTTTCAACAAAATCAAATGAACATAATCGTAAAATTAGTTTATGCCAACAGCAAGTTTTCTTTCATTTCAGATAACCAAAATCAAGAATGGAGTGTGTTATTCTGAAAATAGATTGTGGTAATTTAGAATCCAATTCCGTGAGCAGCCTTGGAAATCCTAGCAACTTCAATCAGGCTCCTATACGTGATTATGGATTGCATATAAATTAAGAAAATTGAAATTACTTTTGGTCCTTTCACATATTTTTACTTAATGGTATCTTTGTTTTCATGGAAATCAATGTAAGTAGGAGAAAATATGCCAGCCACATTTTGAATTATAACCTGTGGTAATTGAGGTAAAGAAATTAAATTCTATCATATCACAAACACGAGTTATGTTCGATAAAGTTATGTATATTCAGGAAATTTTGTCTCATTTGAGAATTATGTACAGGTAATAATATTCGTATGGTGGACTGACTGAGATAGATGATTGAAACCTAACCATAAATATACTCGATTGTACGTATGTAACTACGACAATACCCTTCTACAAGTAACGTCTACGGTTTGTACATAGAATTTGAACGTTTCGAGTCAATAAAATGTTGTGCAACTCCACATAATTTTGTATGCATGAATACGTTTTAATATCCTTTACATCTTTTACTTCGACGGACCTGGACACTGTTCCGTGGGACATATCCTGCTTTGCAGTAAAGAGGTTTTTAACACCGGCCCGGGAAGGAGTAGTATTTGACCCGTTTTCCGTTTCGAAGAAGTTTTCGAGCGTGTGATACGATAGGCTCGTGTCTTCCAACGAAGAGCCAAATCAGCTTAAGGGATGCTTTTATGCAGATTGTTTGGAAACTTTGATATTCTACTTGTCCTGATATTTTGTGATTTTATATTTGGTTGTAAGCTCACAGTTTTCTACCAGGTACGTAAATAGCTCTTGCAATGCGTTTTAAGTACTTAATTGATCAGCGAAAGTATTGTAAAGAATTAAACTGCCGCTATATTGGCGAAATATGTTTGACATGAATGATGCTGAAATATGTAATCGACTAATAAAGATCTATTGACTTCACACATAACATTGTTGCCAGATGTAGCTGAAGCTGCCTTTAAATGATGTCGATTATTTTCTCTTCCCGTATCCTGGATTTATAGATTGATTTACCCGTTACAGCACTGACCTTTTGTTGGAATGCTCCTGCAACAGATACACCAGCACCGCATGCGGTTAGTGAACGGGACGTTTGTTTAAGAGGTAGCATTACATTTTTCTGAAGGAATACTATTACTATTAGGTCAATCATTACAAAAGCATGTAGACAAGTATTGGTAGAACAGACTCGCACGTATGTCACGGTATCCCAAACTGCAGAGATATCCTTTCTTAAAACACACCAGTACCCGTCGCAAATCTCCATATATGTACTCTCAACGAGTAATGTAAGTGTTCTCCATTTTGCACACGATTGAGCATAAATAAATCCCGCTTAATTATATATTTATTTCCAAAATATTCGAGAAAGAATTGTTTGATTTATTGCAAATATCCCTAGAAGTAAGCAAAACCATAAAATTCATTCAATTTGTTGGACTGTACGCCGTACAATTTGTTACATCCAATTTCCCTGTTATATTTGTATCACTATTTGCTGTTCAATTTGTAGTCCATCAATTTGAGCGTTGTTTAAAGTGGAACAAGGGTTCTAGAGAGGAAGGGTTTTTGCTAGCCTGGGAGCTTGAAATTGAGAGGAGTATTCCGAGTGAATAGGTGTTCGAATTCGGCCCGGGTTTTAGAATGATTGATGGTTTCAAAATGACTGGAGATTCCAAATCAAATGTGGATTTCACATTGAGGGGGTTTAAGTTGAGTGGGGTTTCAGAGTCTACATTGGTTTTCAAAATCAAATGGGGATTTAGGAGTTTAGTGTCGGTTAAACAATCTAGTTAGCTTTAGTGTCTAGAGCGGGTCACTGAGTCAGTTAACGCCTACTAATTTCGGGTATTAATGTTAACATTGTACATAATTCAATGAAGCCTTATTGTAATTATCTACTCGTGTGAGTGAAATTCGTTCGAATTCACGAGTTTCCGCTAATCTGAGTTATTTTAGGAGTCTTCTCTGAAGCCGTACTCATACTTTAAATTTCTCATAATCCAAGCGTCCTTTTTTCTCCAACCGTTTTTTAGAATGACTATTCATTCTGAACAAAGGTGTTCTCTAGTCTTCACGGTATTTTACGTAAACAGGGCAAAATGCTGTCAGGCGTTCAATCACGGACGCTTCAGACATTGACATTATGCACTCGATCATTAATAATTTTGCCTAATACATAACTTGTATATACATAATTTTTGTATACTTGAGTATTATATATGTACGTCTGTAACTGATATCAAATAGTGAATTATTGTCATAGGGCCTACTTACTTTGGCTTCTTCCCCTCAAGTAAGGAACACATTCTGAAAACCCAAACAAACTTGTGTTGAACATTGGAATTGTACCCACTCAAAGAAGAATATTTAGGAAACTCTCCCTGCAGCACAATAAGCTTTCTGAAATCAGGATACCTTATAGAAGAGCGCGTGCAAAACAAACTGACATTCCTAGAATGAATAAAGCCCCAGACAATACGTTCGTTGAGTACTAAAGCATTAAGTCGTCCGCAACTCAAGTAGCACACTCATGACAAGGACGAAAATATTGTATTCGACGAACGAAGACAAAAACAGACATCCTAATTTCGATATAACATGCTCAATATATGGTACTGATTTAGATTTAATGTGCGAGTATTTTGTAAGCAATGCCAAGTGTCCTAAAGATTTAATTTCAACACTTATTAACCATGAAAGTTCCTCTCTGGGTTTTCGTATGCGTATCAACTTGGTAGTGTGCTATAGGCCGACTGTGCTAAAGCCCGACTTTTTTTTCAATACGTTAGAATTTGGATTGTTTGTGACTTTGTACTTGTAAGGAGATTTCTCTAATCTAATCAGCCTTGAATTTATTTACATAAACATCTCAGGTGTAAAAAGGCTGGGATGTATCCACTATCAAATACATAAGACTGTCATAAAATATACAATCTAATTAGTTTTGAGTCTATATTGCAGTATCTGAACCCTATGCAGTGTGATCATGTACATATTAATACTTTTTGATATCATTGGAGCACCTTTCAAAGTACCCCTGAAAAAGTCGGCCATCTGCACGGTCGGCCTTTAGCACCCAATAGTCATGGATTGTCTTACTCCTTCGATTGCCAAGATATCTTTGATCAACTGGATTCGAATCCAATTGGAAGCAAACTACTCTCTGTTTGGACTCACCCATTTTGAAGCATGATGATCATACGCTAGGCTGAAAATGTAAAAAGGTCTAATACATGTTTGGCCTCGTTCAATTTCTGGCTTATTGTAATAAATATTTTAGGGTAATTCCCGCAATATTCCATGAACAATGGCAAAGATTAAAACTTTTTCATGGCACATATGGTATTTGTCGTTGTATTAAGAAAATTTGTTCCGAAACAATGCAGTTTGGAGTCAGTCAATGAAATTACACCAACACCGTCATAGATCAATCTCGTAGAAACAAGTATGTGTCAAGCAGCATTTAAAAAACTGTCAGGATAATTGTCAAATCTATTACAAATCACAAACCTCCAAAAACCGGGCCAGGAACATAATGTGCTACGAAGCTGTATAAATACAAAAACTTCAATGATATTTAAATCATTTTGTGTTTAACCTTCCAGCGTGCAGCTTCAAAGAACAATCCTTTAAAAACGCTTCCAACAACTTTCTCTCATACTTTACTTTCTCCTTCCTTTCCCTTATTCTCTTCGATTAATATGTGCTTCTTCATATCAATATCGCTGATTCAAAAAAAAACATTGTGCTCAGGACGATCTAAATTTACGTTATATATCCAGGCTGAGAGCCTGAACACCTTTTTCCCATCTCTCCGTTCCCATACCAAGGCAATACACGTATTTCCTGTAACGTTAGGATTTAGAGTTTAGTTGGCGTGTAGACTCGCTTCAGTCAGGTCTTTTCTTTTTGCGCTCCAAATCCAAACCTGCGCTTGCACGGATACGGGTCTAGTAAAAAAAATTGCCGCTGGTCAGAAAAAAAGTGGACACACTAACGGTGATAAATCTAATCCATATTTGCTCAATGGCAGCTCCAAACGAACCTATAAATTTGAAAAAATGATAGATGTAATGTTATAATAGATGTAACAATATTAAGCTAAAAGTAATTGTTTTCACTTTCAGGTACCTTACTGCTCTTGCTGTGTCAGATATGGCATTTCTATTAATTTACTTTTCAATGTCTTGGAAACTTTACGACCTGATGAAGCATGTACAACTCTTTATTGGTTTATGTTCCATATTTGGTCTCTGACTGACGGACGCAGCAAGTAAGCAGACAGGACTAGTTGTGAACTGTCCATTCTGAATCGTTTCATAATTTGAGTAACTCGGTTAACATCATAGAGAACAAAAATTTGGCGTGAATTTCACAATTACAAATTTGGTCCCAGTCCGCCTTTCCATATTGGTTCATGCGATTTTTTTTAAACAGCGAAGATAGTGAAAGAAGCTCCGCTTTAACATCTGTAATTATAGTGAGTTATAGTTTCGTGTGCAACGACCAAAATTGGTGTTGTAAGATTCACTCAGCGAAACATTACTAACAAGTTTTTTTTTTTCGAGCTTAAAGTCAGTAATCATGATCCAAATAAAAGCTTACCAATACCATTCATACATACACTGCATCCAGAATCAGACGGTCCCGCAACCTGGCCTAGCAACCATGTTAGCTTTACGCACACACAGCTGTGTGAACATCGGCGGCATAGCAGGCAACTAAGCTATGCAATGTTGTAGGACCTTCTGATTCTGGATGCGGTGTACCAGGTCTAAAGCTCAAAGAAATTATCAGGGTCCAAAAGATCCGCCAAGTTTGGTACGGCCTTTGGAACGTGGACGGAAAGACAGAAAGACAACCTCCATAGCATTGTTTTCTGAACAAAGTTCAACTTCGAAATCATCCCTGGTGTTTAGTTCGTTTGACAAAAATTTCATTCGTTTATTAGGCTGTGCAACAATGCATGTCGCAAAAATAAGCTATATCTTGTTTTAAAGAAACGGTTTATCGTTACTTATCGTTTTGCCCCAGATTCGTACCGCTGGAATTTAGACCTTTTCTGGTGCTCGTCTCATGCTGATTCTTGTTAACGTATGAAGAGATTGGAATTGGGATTAAGACTCGTTTTCTCGTTTAAAGAGAGCGGAGAGATTTGGACTTGACTGTAAATTGTGCAATAAAATTGGGCTGGGGTCTTTTTTCTTCAATTGGGATTGGCACAATGAAATAAGTTTGGTTTTTATGCATAAATTATTTAAAGAAAACATTGAGGAGTTGTGTTAGTTTTCTCTAAATCCTGTAAATTTAATCCGGGTTTGCGATCTTAGGGTCATAAACTAAACAGTGCATTTTTAAAACTGCAAATAGGTCCATTCCACAACAATGCAAATATGTATCTGACACAATCTGTTATTCAAATAACTGTTAAGTGCTCTCCAGCGAAAAATCTTTTTAGTTTGATGAAGGAAACTGAAGCAAAAGTTTTGAATGTCCTCAATCTTGTCGATTTTTATCAGTTTATTTTGCTAAAATGTTTGTTTAAAGTAAACAAGTCGATTGTTGGAACGATGCGTATTATACCAGAGGAAGAGCGACGCTCGCTTTTCAATGTAACGCTTGGGTCCTAAATGCAGGGCAACTTGAGAGAAGAAATACACAGTTTCGTCTGAGTAAGACAACTTCGTTCATTATTGTAGTACATAAAAAACTACTTATTAGGTGCATGCCTTTCGTTAAGAAGATGAATTCAAGACACAGAATTTGTTGGTGCTTCTTCCTCTACGGCCAAACACCGAATGACTTTAACTGCGCTGATGGACAAAGTTTTGTACTACAGATTTCTTTCCTGGCAAACATAAAAGGAGAAAATTCTCGGGTATGCCACCGTATCTTTACTCGTTCCCAGCAAAGCTTGAGCGTTGTCTCTCTGAACCGAATTCCTCTTAAGGCTTGAGAATCAGCATATTTGCTGTTCCGAAGCGAGAGAGAAAAATAGTTTCCTCCTAAAGCACTTAGCTTGGTATTACCTGTTGCAGATTTCAATGCTTTTTAAGCTTATTTAGCTAAAATATTACTTCTCATTTATGTAATATGTATACCTTTTTTCGAAAGATTCCGTAGCATAGTATGTTAATGTAAAATTCGACCTTGTCGAGACATGAATCAATTTTCCTCAAAACGCCGAAAGGATCCTGTAAAATACATTTAAACAAAAAATATATTGATATGAACAACGTAATTACATTTGCGTTATGTCCATTTGCGGTTTGTCCATGGTAAGTGGAAATGCTGTAATATTCATGATCAACGCTGTTTGACGCCGCAGTCTGTTTTCTCTATAGTGCTGAGTGATTGATATATATTGGAATTGCTTCATTTGGTAACAAACACGCATGATTACCCAATTTTAAGAGATATTTTTTTTTCTCTAAATGTCAACGTAACATAAATAGAATTGCTAATTAAACATGGGAAATCACTAACTACTTCTGCCAAATGAGAGTCATTTCTTGATGCCACGATTATAGTGCTCGCAAGGTGTATCAATTGTAAAACCAAAATAGGACCGAAAACACGTTTGAGATTTGGCAAACCATGGAAGCTTACTCAGTAAACAAAACAACAGAATGCTTACAATATATTATTTTTACTTGTGTGTAAGTAGGTATTGAACAACGTTTAACAAAGCAGCTCTCATGGTAGTTCTAGCAGCACCATTTGTTGTCTCGATTAAAGTCCCAGCGTATTTCATATGACATCAGGAATGACATCTTTTATACAGAACCAGATCTTGCAAGGACCCGTTCCAACAACCAGCAACATGATTTCTTTAAAACTCCGTCAGATGTAGAATAAGGCACCGTTTCAATCTCCCGACCCAAGAAATATTGAAATATTTTACCATAGATCAGTCAAGTCATCAGCAGCGTGCAGTGAATACTGAAAAAAATGCAACAAGTTCTGTTCCACATGCTGAGGGTAATGTGAGAGACGAACTATTTCCGGTGATGTTCCAGGCATGTGTAGCCCACTGTAACTGGAACGGGGAAAAACTCATAGTGGGAACGGTGCTCGACCGGAGTATTGTGGGTATTACATGCTCGGTGAAAGTGTGAAGTGCAGGGAAGTGAAGGCTGACGCTATTTGACTTGATGGCATTCTATAATGAGCATTCCCTAGATTACGAGGACCACTATTTCAGACCTGGTGTCTGACATTCCTGTTCAAGAGAATTGCATTGTGTGTGGTGGAAGTAGTTGTACACGAGGGGAACCTTCCTCTTTGTTACATTGATTTGATTTTATTCGCTGTCCAGAATTTATATTCGCTGCTGCACAACACTAGCTGGTTAAATTCGTTTGGTCGTAAGTCAGACCAGAGAAATTGTCATGTTAAAAAATCCAGGAAGAACTGTATCAAGCTTTTCCTAGCTATTTTATTAAGCGGAGAAATCCGTGTGCCCGAACGTTGTGATGTCTTTTATTGCTTTCACCGGACGCTGTTTGCACGATAAGTACGGTGGTTTGTGTATTTTGAAAGCATATTGATTGATTGTAGGCCAAATGGTATTATTTTTTACTCAAGTCCACGGTGGGGCCAGTATTATTTCAAAGAATAAATATACGTCGGCAAGTTATTGTGGATTTCGGGTATACGTCAGGTTCATTTTGCTCATCTACAGATATTGTTTTGGATTGTCACAAATTTTTCTTCAACCCACACCGAAACAAATCTGGAAATCTAATACCTTTCTTGTCAGTGAGCTCATTATGTTCAGAACTGAAAATACTGAAATGCATTGCCAAAGAAAGTTCGCAAACTATTTCACAACTCCACTCACGAGTTGACATCTCTAAACTCAACGTTTAGCATGGCAGACACTGTTAGTAGCATTTACGCAATAAGACTGGCCGAAAATTGAAAGAAAGGTTTGTTCAACATCCGGCTCATTCACGTGAACCTCTTTTGTGTTTTGGTCAAAAAAATGGAAATTCCCCTCGTACAATTAATTGGTGGGTAGCAAAGAACGCACAAAAATATAAAAGAAAACGGAAATTTTTGGAATCAATTATTATAAGCGTTTCCATTATCAAATTTTGAGAATAATGTGAAAATAGTTGATGATACACACTAAATATGTTGAGGATATTGTCCACTTTCTCCAAGCGCTTGGAGGATACCTTGTCAGCGAGTGTGTCAGTACTGCGTTACATTAATATTTGTAAATGTTTTGCAACACAACTGGAGTAACATCTGCCAAATTCATGCTAATCGTGCTATTCTACTATTACTCAAACCCGACAGAATAATACTTTGGTTAGCTAAACACATAATCATAGCTGATATCTGCACCTTCCAGTCAAGCCTCACATGAACACTGCACGTACATATGATGGTTTGCATGAATTTTCTCCAGCATGCCTGGCTCCTCAGACCAAGCTTGTGAAACATAAGTTAGCTCCGGCTTAACCATGCAACGGACCATTCTAAAAATGAACTCTTCAGAACCATTACCAGCCGATTATCATTCACCACATGTTTTGCCTGCCCTTTTAGCAGTGGAAATATTTATCTTGTAAATGCTCATTGTTCTTGCGATAGCTGAAAACTCCCGTGTAGCTAGCATAGTGTCAACAGGACAAAAAAGAAACGTAATGAAAGAATGAGATAAGTTTATTTATGCCAATAATTGTGTACCCACTCGAAATTTGAAATTTTAACTCCACCCATCAATCAGCATTGGAATATGCGCGCTTGCACGTTGATTAGCAATTTCTAAATTAACATGGGGGACACTACATGATTGGGAGACAATAAGCTCTGAAATTTCTCAAAACCACAACAATCTGCGTTTTCAAATCATTTCTTCGCGTAAAAATACACAATGCAAATAAGTACATCCTAGTCAAATGCCACCTCGGTTCGGGCCGAACCACTCAGCAAATACTTTCCTGACACTGTTCTGAGAAATTTCAGATGTGTTCTCAAATAAAACTGAAACTTGCTTCAAACTGTGGTCATTTTACTTGTTACATTTTACAGTGAAAGTATAAGAAACAGATTATTTCATTATTTAATCAAAATTGCTCTATATATGCTGGACTCACAACTATCATCAGATACTCAACACAACTCAAGTGTGATATCAAGTCACACAATAACATTAATTTTGGCATTGCTAACTTCAAAGAATCTCCTGTCTGCTTATAAGCACGGAAAATGCAGATCTGGTGAAAGAGTCCAAAAGTGAAAGTAGCAAGATGACGTCATCTTGGAACTCGCCTTTTATGCTGCTACTTGGATATAGTTTCTACTTTATGATACATCCACTTACTCACTTGTTGCTGAACAAGGATCTGTCTCAGGTTCAGTACTGGTGGCTCAAATATACCAAAGCATCTGAATGGAACCACACAAAATAGAGGTTTAAACAAAAAGGAGGATTAAATACGCTAATATTCTTTTATAATGGAATATGACTCGAGGGAATCAATTAACTATCGCTTAGAAACCGACGCAATTACAATTGACGTTAGAAACCCTGACTACCAGGTAGATGTCAAACTGGGTGGTTTGCAAAAAAAACACACTACTGCTTCAAATTAGGGAAACTGTGTATATGCCGTAGAGTGCGTTAAAGGAGCAAGATGAATATCTAACATTTTTTAGCCCCTCTGTAGCATATGGATTTTAGTGACGAAAACAGAATCATAGCATGAATAATGCGTAGGACAAATTTGTTAGTAGTAGTAGTAGTAATCTCTGAAAAAAATTTGTGGCAGAAAAATTAAAATACGGGAATATATTTCGGAACTAATACATACATACATACATATATTCCTTATGGTATATTTTTATACTTCGTTTTACTAAAATAACCTGCATGTGCAAACAAAACTCATTAACAAGTATATATTTCGTTAAAAAGTCTTGGGCTCTGTTTTATTAGCACGTACATGCACTAGACAATGTACTAGAAAAAGCAGTGAAAAAGTCGTACGATTGTCAAGTGAAAGCCTATCACCTATCAGCCTTGTGAACTAAAGATGTGATGCCAATTTCAACAGTTTTGATTTGGGATGTGTGGACATTAACAAAAACATTGCCCTGGCTCCAGAACAATTAAGTTCTAATACATTTTATTTGTCCTTTCGTGAAAAAACAAGCATCGAAAGCTACATATATATCATTATAATAAGTTAAATGCCCAATGTCTCAAAGCATAGTTTATGACAGGGACTCCAAAGTACGGATCTCAGATTTCCTCGTTATCAAGTTGAGAATTAGGGCATAGAGACAGATTGACAGAAGCTGTCAGACCATTTACCCGGAAGCCAACAATGTTAACATCTTTTGAATTATTCATATTGCATGAAAACTTTCACATGTCTGAAGCTCAAAAGCATCTCTTGTCAAGATATACTGGCAGTTCATGAAGTTCATATAATATAAACATATATATCTTATGTGGATAGGAAAGTACAGAAAATAATGGCTCCAATAACGTTTTCATTTGATACTGATGATTGCACATGGAATTTCATTAACGTCATACTATTCTTTTCTAGCTCTTTACGGAACTCGTGTCGTTCAACAATTTCATTCAACCCAGCTAGTTGTTTAGCTGACTGGACGTCGACAACAAGATCCGGTGGACTCAAAAAGTGTCTACACGTAGAATGACAATGAAAAGAAACGACGTGTTTTTTATCCAAGATGTTGTATACTAGTAACACATCTGTGAAAGTTGTTATCAGCTCATTGCTTTTCTCCGAACTGTTGCATGGGAAATTCATTAGAATTCAAATCACTTCAAGACGTGTCCTACATGTACAGCTGTGTAAAATATCCATGTCTGATCATTGGAATACTTGAGAGTATTAGAGTCAAATGCTGACGCTTTTACCGATCCTCCTACTGTTGTTATGCACATCTTTTAACTATGCCTAGGAATTCTTCATTCTCAACCATGGTGAAAAACATTTCAACTGATTTTAGTGAGTTGACTGAAGTGCTTAATTTGTTGTTATAAAACATTTTCCATGTTAACTTAATTATCACAATTTACCTTTGATAATGACGTCGTGCCTTAAATAATATAATAGTATATATACGTTTTGTTGTCTTAGTTCTTTCGTAACTCTTTCACTAGCGGCCAGCGGGTCTGAATTCCGACAGAAATATATCGCGATCAAACAAGAAAAATAAATTCACTATTATGTTTGATGTACGCTGTTCCAGATATGTACTAACAAGCAGAGCTCAGTCCTTCAAAGAAATGGCCCTTGAAGATATTTAGCAATTTATGTTTGGAACTATGCGACAAGACAATATTTTATGAGATTTTGCGTGGCTAGTAAATTTATTCTTGAGCGAAGCATTTGTCCCGGAAACATTGGCTGTCATAAGTAAGTCTGTTCTATTTTAGGCCGTCTGCCACATCTATGCTTGAGTAAATTCGTATCTAGACTTAATTTTGTTACACAACCAGCGTTTAATTCAAAACTAAAATGTTAAATTATAATAAGATGTCAACGGTGTCATCCACATTTCAAATAAATTAAATTTCATATCGTTTCCACATGACATAATTAAAACTAATTTAGAAACTATACATTTATATTTTATATTTTAGACCTTATTTCTTCTTCTTTCGGAGGATGCACCAATAAACCAAGTCATTGCGTTCGATTGATTAAGGACAATACGAACAACGCGAATATTTATTAATTTGATATGGTGCGATTACTTCCCCAAGATTCATTACACGTCAAATTAAATCAACTGGACTGACTACCACCTTTTCTGTTTCTGAAGGCTACAGAACGACCACTTAAAATACACCGGAAGAAAAACTCCTCTTTACTTAACTATTAGCTCAAATTCAATAGAATAATAGAAGTAAATTTTGTGCTTTTTGAAATGTTTGACTGAATATTGATGGTGTCTATGTCAATAAATCTCGTCACCCCATGAATGGATTCGCTACTAATCTCTTTGAAATTAGATAGACCGTCATCTCGACGAAAATTCCATGATAAAATAACGATTGAAATTTTTCTAATAAACATGACAAAGAAAGCTAGGGTCACGTAAGAGAGAAATATTAAATAAATCGTAACAAAAACATCCACTTTTTTAATGACCTAAGCGTAAGTAAGATTTAAAAGCCAAAGGATACATGTATTACTTCTTAATACAAATGCACCCAAGTAGCCGATTATTACGACTGCTACGAATTCCATTTATGGGAACTAAAAATGCATACAAAATCCTTATAACATAATGGTCTACACTTGAAAGGAAATTCTGTATTGATTGACCACAAAAAGCTTTTTTATGACTTTTTCTCACTCGGTTCTCTCTAAATTACTTTCATTGTTGTGTTCTACATTTGGAGATTTTTCGATTTTGGACAATGTGGCTTCGCAGGCCTCCACTAACTGAATTTCCAATGAGTATGCATAATTACAAGCTCCTTTCCAATTTTGTAAAAAATATTTCTATTCTCCTGAAAATGTTGAAGGATATTC
>JAAXOA010002420.1:0-13262 GCA_036561885.1 Salina celebensis | reverse complement strand
GTTTTATATGACTCACCCTTTGAAATAAATTTTATAACCTTGATTAGACAGTTTACATCATGCATAAAGTTTATGACTACTGCACCCGTACCCACCAAACGCAAGTGATAGACAATAGATCGACAATGGCAAATTATGGATGCATTATCATTTATCATATTCACATTTCACATGCAAATTTTCTGAATCTAGCCCGACATGACAACTTTTAAAACAGAATAATGTTTTTTTTGCCACAGTTATGTAGCTTCATCCCGTGTAGCTATTTTGGCAAAAATAGCTTACAGGCTGACCCCACTTTAGTTCAAATTATCTACAACATCCCACCATGTCACAAGCTAACTACTTAACTAGGTACATTTTAAGACGCTATCGATTTTAAAAAGATTTCTCACCTACAGGGCCAAGGGTGAATGAATTGGTTCGTTTGGAAAAGAGGCATCGTTGATCTCATTTGGTGTACTTGTACTTGAGCCAAGAAAAAAAATATATACAGTGTCTCGTTGCCTAATCGTGTGGCATATTTTCGTAAGCTTTCCCTCAGTCCATAAACATTTTGTAAAAAAAAAATCTTCCCTCTGTGCCATTCGCTTTTTCATGATCAAATTTTTTGTACTTGTTGGTTAGAGTTCCCAAACAATTTTAGCGTTGACTTCAATGCAATGCACCCCAGTCTAAACATAGTAGATGCCTAAATTAACGATGGTAACTTGATAAAAGATAGACGCGAGTGTGACAGCCGTCAAAATAATGTGTACATTTACATCTTGATGGCAGAGTTTTTGTTCCATAATAAAATTAGGAAGAGATCATGCTACGCTCCATCAGTTGGTTGCTATAATTTAAATCGCGTAGGCAGTTTACTTCAATCAACGCTCGTTGTCTTCCGGTATACAGCGATGAATAATATCCTCGTTGAGGACGACAGTTTATAACTTTTTAATCAATACACGTCTTCATAGAACTATTATAAACTTATTCGACACCCATACCACAGCCTTCCATAGCACGCCATCCACAACTTGTATGAAACTCATTTCAAGGTTTCATACAAAGAACTGTTCGGAAAATTTGCATAATTCGTTTGTATGGATTTCTGAGTTATAGTTATGCTGCATCTGAGATATTTCTGCGTAAGAGAGCTATTCAATAATTTTCTATGTCATTACCTCGTGTCAATGTCTTCGAAAGAGCTTTCCTGGTAGATCTTTTATTTCACTCTTCATTTACATTCAATGATGTGAGACACGCAAAAAACTTTAGAATCTTTGTAGCCCGGCGAGTTCCCACTGCCTCTTTTTTGAAACTGTTTGGTATAAGTGCGTGTGCATATCTAACACTTACGTAAAGTGTTGAAAGCATGTCCACAATTTCTATCAACATACAACCAGTAAAAGAAGAACAATTCCAATTTATTTTGAAAGATTGTATCAATCTTACATGTTATGAAAAGATAAACGAGTGCTTGAATCGAATAATCAATCATGAAAATTAAAACGTACGTAATTGCATAAAACTTGCAATATCATAGCTAGAGTGCGATTCAGCAAGGTCAAGAAAATGTCAAAGTCATGATGGTTTCATCGAGAGATATCAATTCAACAAAAAACAACCCAATGGCTACACTTTTTCCTTTATATGCATTGGCAGAATCTTTAGGTATGCGAGTATCATGCTTGTCAGCAACGACTCATCTCCACCTGACGTAATTCGTCAATGTTTCCTTGTATTTGTTCAAACTTTTGAAATTTACAATTATGGTGCATTCGCTATCAAACTTCATATGTCTATCGCTATCAAACTTGTCTTCGTATTATACGTATTAAACCCCGGTTCACATTTTCTTTGACACGGTACATGTTCCACAATGGATGGACCCGGCCTAGTGTACGCTATGCAAATAAATCCATACAAGTTTGGTTGGAGTTGGAGTATGGACATAAAGAGAATTGAAAAACTGGGACTTTCATATACCTAATTGCAGTTTTTAACTATTTGTCTATTGATCCCACCTAGTTCACTTGTCGCATAAAATTTTATAGATGGTGTGACATACACAAGACTTGACTACAAACATTTTTGCCAAGTTTTGTGTTGGTTGATGCACTCTTACCGTTCATGTACTGTTATGAGGAATAACTCAAGTGAGTATGAATCTGTTATGGTCATAGTCAAGCCGCGACTATAATATGTCAAAACAAAAACCTGTGTGGAGTGTGGACTTACAGGATTTGGATCTCTGCTGCAAATGCGAAGGTGCAATGCAATTCTACAACCACCACCATCGGAGTAATGAAAGTGTACACTGCAACTGCACTCTACTGCATTTTCTCAATTGAATTAATTTTATACCCGGATATTATGCGCCGTGTGCAACACTGCAATTTAGCAAAGAATCGCCCATCTGCCATTAAACAATTTTGAATTTAAAGTACAATATATATGCAAATTAACTTCTTATCCACTTCAACGCGCCTATTGCATTTCATATGAAAAACCATACATATTAATCTTTTGACGCAAAAAACCAATTGCATTTTAAACAAAAACAAAAAAACATCAAGGGCTATGGTTGATCCACTTTAAAAACTCTCAAAAATATATCTGCTCAGTCACCATAATTGAAGATATTGCGTTGATCCTGATAATCATCCTCAAGACCATCGCGCTTCATTCATTTTCAGTACGACGGCAACCTACAAAGTTACAAAAAAATGGAACAAAATGCAACAGTGTCTTAAAACAAGCCAACACAGAGGACTTTTTTCGTACTATCCTCGTCTCTCGAGCTACATGCTCACAAGAGTGTTCACACTAATCACTCCTAAATGACCATAGCGTTACGATTTTTTGTCCTGTTCTTTCTCTCTTAACAGTATCTGTGTTTTGCACCTAACTTTGTTGAAAGCTATACCAAAAAATATATTTTTAATCTAGTTTGTAAAAGTACTGTATAGTTTCTTATGCATCCTTACAATACACCATCAATTCCATAGCCATACTCAGTTTCATTATCAAACTTGTATACTCCACACATTAAAAAAACTGGTGAAGATTCTTTTGCCAGCTCATATATTTTTTTTAGTTTGTCATTGACCGTAATGCTTAAGGATAGGGACCACCAGTAAGTATTATGGGATCGGTCGCTTGCCTGTATTTTTGCTTCTTTTACAGTTCTCTTCATAGTAAAAATACATATTTTTTTCATAATAAATTTTGTTCTTATCCTTACTACACTAACAAGTCATTACTCTCTATCCTTTTTATCAGTTTTTGTTTTTACCTTAAACGTTTTACAATCCCGCATCATTCCTTTGTGTTTCTTTTTAAACTTACATTTTTTATTCAATCACTTAAACTTGTTCCTTACCCAAAAATCAATGCACTCTACGAGAATGCAATTTCAAAACAACACAGACCACATCATCTCTTAATACCTTTGCATATTAGACTTTCTCATAAAAAAATATTTTTGTTCTTTCATGTTCTATAGAGCATGGTGTAGTTCCATCTAAAACAACATTACTTCTTCTGGCTAGTTGTTTCATCAGGTTTTTCACCGTAAGAGTATCCTATGCATAACAACTTCTTACCTTACGTATAGTTTTAAAATGAGAAGATCAACATCACAATGAATGCAAGAAGTCCTCTTAATGCTTTTTTATACTGAAACACTCTTCGCTATAAATAAGACTCGCTTTTCCCCTAGTTTCTTGTCAAAATGTACAGCTTTAGAAACATATTACGCCACGTAGACAAGTGGGTCTGCGTCGCCTGTCCGCGGGCCAGTCCATACGCAGCCCGAGCCCATGTAATTACGCGGCCCGTTCAGCCCACAAGCTATAGCTAAAAAAAAACTTGTGACATAATATACACGAGAGCTCTTGCATGATTAGCAAATTCTGCATCTTGCCAATTTTTAAGAATTATGCCAAAGAATTTGTCAATTATGACCTTTGAACAACTAATTTGATAGACCACTTTAATTGTCGTCTCTTGTTATTTTGGGCGACAATTGTCTATAAATTCCACGTAACGTAATTTCTTTTGGCCCAGACAACCATTGCATTGCTATTTCACACTTATTCTATCCCACCTCCAAAATCTACTGTACATATATTTTTTTACATCCTCCTCTGCTTTTGCTGCCATTTTGGTTCTGACTGAACACAATTCCTCCCGAGGTACTCTCTTTTTGTTTTCCCCGGGTCAACAGGTCAGAGCATATTAGTATATGATATTTTAATTGTGATTTTTATTTATATCTCTCAATATTTTTACTGAACACGCAAAATAAATATATAAAAAGACAAAACATTATCTGTGTGGAATGACAAGAAAAGAATGAATCATGATGTGTGTAGTATACTTCTCGCTCGCATAACAGAAAATAATCGTCATCATCTTTTTAGTCTATAACCAAACAGCGTAGGGAGAGAGCTCACAAGAACTAAAAACAGATACGAATCTAACATTTTTTTTTTCTTCACCATCACTTTTTTGGCTTTTTTATTTTGTGAAAGAGACGGAGACTCTCCAAAAAGTAAGTTGTGATATTTTCTTGTCCTCCCCGTGTTTTTTTCATAACTGAAATACTACAAAAATACTAATAGTGGAAGTAGTAGTTTTTTGGGGGTTTTATACAGAAAAAAAATATAGTTTTTGTATTTCTCTTGTCTTGTTGTCGGAGTAGAGAAGGAGTATATTTTTTTTTATTAAGTTCCTCGTTCGGAGATCCTGTCGTCGACCGTTTCTTTTTTAAACTAAATAATATAGTAGTACTGCTTCCGTGTCAAGGTAATTAAGCGAAGAAAAAAAAAATGGATTAGTTTGGTGGAGAAAACGGAGAATTTATTAATTTGGTGACGGTTGAGATAAGGATAGATTAAAAGGAATAAAATACACTTTGAGTGCGTAGTTAAAAGCAAGTATGGTGGGGGATATTTTTTTTAGGAAGAAAGTCATCTAATCAGTGAGAGTTTTTGGGTTATTTTAGGATTTTTATTTGAAGAATTTTAGAGAGGTCAGCGAGGCAAGATTTAGAGATTTTTAAAAAGGAATCAGTTGTTGGTTGGTTGGTTGTTGATAAGTCAATATCTAAATAGTTTCAGACTGACTAGTTGGCTGAACAGATGATTGTATTTTAAAAATTAGTTTTGTTAGTGGTTTCAGGACAAGTTTTGTAAATTTTTTGTTAACCTCAGTTGGACTTAGTGAAAGTAGGGAGGTTCGGAGAAGTTAAATCCATATTGCGTGTGACTTAACAGCCTGCTAAATTTTTTGGGTGATCTGAGGAGGTACAAAAAGAATCCACAAAACCAAGCGAAGCGGGGTCTTTTTACTTTTGGTTCGAAGCCAGTGGTTCTGCTTCACCGTCATGATGCAGAGACGAAAGTGATTTGAGGAAAGTTGTTAAACGAAGTTGTGTTGGAAATTTTAGGAGTTGGCGACTGGAAGGGATTTGACTGCTCAGAGGTGTTAGCCTGTTTAATTTTAAGGGCGTGAAAGGACCCTAATCACTACAACCTGTAAATCAAAGATCACATCATGGCATTGAAACGAATTAATAAGGTGAGCGGATGTTTTTACATTGACGATTAGTAAGTAAACTGAAAAGGGGTTTTATAACATGAATTAATAAAATGCAATGGAATGGTTTGTTTTCAGGAGCTGCAAGATCTTGGGCGTGATCCGCCAGCTCAATGCTCGGCTGGACCAGTGGGCGATGATCGTAAGTGATTCACTCAAATTAAACTATCTTTTTGGTGAACAAAGATTTGATTGATGTCCAAAGTTTAATGTGTTGAATTTCTTTCGTTCACAGTGTTTCACTGGCAAGCCACAATAATGGGACCGGTATGAAAACTATTTAATAATTAGATCCTAGGTTAGAAGCGTGGATATTTTGTTTTGTTAGGGCCAAGTGTTTACAATAGACTGAACAGACTAATTAACAAAGGACCCAAAATCGTGTTAGGAATACCAACTTCGGGCAGGACTAGAGTTAGTTAAAGTTTAGTTTATTAATCAGTATAGACGTATTTAAATACGTGAACACTGAAGTGTCATGGACAGTTGCCAGTCTTCAAGTTAGTGCAGTTTTGAAAAGCGACTTGTGTAGGGCTGATTCAATGTCACTTGAATTGTACAAATGTCGTGTTTTGTTAGCATGTCTTGTGATTAGTTTGATTATTTTGACAACATCTAGGTTGCTACTTAATCGGACCATATTAGTGTGGCAGGTATTATTCTGGATTAGCTAGTGACTGCGCGTCTGAGTCGAATAAATGAGCACTTTGCTCAACGGGATGCATAGCATAGCATCATGGAGGTTCAAGACTTTCGAGTTACATGTAGGGTCAGGAGTTTAGTTCACATAGTTATGCGTCTAGATCAGTCAGAGAGGTATGAGGTAGTAAAACTATGATAAAGCCTAAGCCTGTAGATTTGTTGACAGCAAGATCCTGTTTGAATCTAAGGAATGCTATTAATTATCATTATACATAGTCAAGAGGAGTTGACTTTTATAAGGTCACGTCAAATAAATGTGCGCTGATAGGTTTCTTTGTTTGTATTTACCAATTAGATTCCGTGTTTTGAAAAGACTCAGTTTTGCGTGAACTGAGCTGATTAGAGTAGGTTACATGTGTTAATTTGAAGTTATACACTAACTGTGACTTGTTTTAACCCTCTTACAGCCGGACAGTCCATACCAAGGGGGAGTATTTTTCTTATCTATTCACTTTCCGACGGATTATCCATTTAAGCCTCCTAAAGTGTCATTTACGACGCGTATTTACCATCCAAACATCAATTCTAATGGTTCTATATGTCTTGACATATTACGGTCCCAGTGGTCACCTGCACTAACCATTTCAAAAGGTACCTGCCTAGTATCTAATACTATACTGGTTCTCTGTTGTTGTCAATGTCTAATTGTACATTTTCTCTTTCCAGTGTTACTATCAATTTGTTCACTTCTCTGTGACCCCAATCCCGATGACCCATTAGTTCCGGAGATAGCGCGAATATACAAGACCGACCGTGACAAGTACAATGAGTTGGCACGCGAATGGACAAGAAAGTATGCCATGTAGTAATTTGTACTTTAGTCACTCAACATCTCCTCCAGATAAGAAGAAAAACATCAACAACTACAACATACATTTTCTGTTTCTATCAATTGTCATTAAAATACTGCTGTGTGTAATTTACTTTAACCAAAATGTGTACTACATTCTTTAAAATACATAAAAATGCGTAAAAACAACAAAAAAACATGTCTTAGAAGTTAAGATTACTTGATTTGATTGATTTGTTTTTTGTCGTTGAAAAATATAAAAAAAAATTCAAAACATTTTTTGCTATGAACCAAAAAAGCTCGTAACTTTGCAGCAGTTCAACCAACTTTTTCTGTATTTTTCAATTTATTGATTTCAAACAAACTAGTTTTAAACATCCCGTCCCCGTAAGCATTTTTGTTCCAAGTTTCGCCCTATCGTGTCTTCATCGTTCTAATGAAGTTTTCGTAAATGTTTACCCTGTTGTCTCCCCCAGTACGATACTCTCCCCACTAAAAAAATGCAAGATTTGCAATTGCTGATGATATAAATTACTTGAATTTAATATGAGAACAGCAAGGCAATGATCCTGTACATAAAAAACTGATAAAAAATATTGATTGATTTTTGATGGTGAAAACGTGCGTTTGATGAAGATATGATAATTATTATACTATTACTATATTATAATAATACTTCATTCATATGAAATAATTAAAATAATGATATGGTGAATGATTAATAATAATCAAGACATTGCTATACGTTCCACTCCATTTATTCTGGGACCTGCACCGGCACCATGGAAATTCAGGTTCTCTAATGCATCGCAAATCGCAATCAACAAGTGGCAAGTTCCAAAACCAGAGGCATACAACTAGACTTCCAACGCAATTAAAAAATGACCGCATGTGCTTTGAAGCCAATGCAATGCATAAGCAAGTTTTTAAAGCCAGCAAAAATCTTCATGATTGGTGATTGATGACCAGAAAACAATTCGCTTGAGTATACGGTTTACTTCTGTCAAAATCTGCAGTGCTTGACTTTTAATTTTTTATCTTCGTGTGGGAACCACTTCCCATTTCGCATCTTTCGTCATACTTGAAACATTCGTCACATTTGAAACATTTTTACCATTCTTTCCGTGGTACAGAGAAAATATAGATTGCATTACTTCATAAATTCATACTATACATTATCTACATTAAAGAGTAAATAGAAATTTTGTTTGGGCAAAACCTTAAACTAAGCAGAACAATTTATTTATTTAAACTAGTATACAGAATAACAAATCGTTTGGGGCTTCAATCAGTAAAATGGACGTGTTTAAACTGTATGGCTAATAGCTCCTACTATGCGTATTTCACGCATAATCCAAATATGAACTGCCTAAAACACAATTACAATTTATCTATGTAGTATATTTTGACACAGCCTAAAAGTGTATTAATTATTATTACAGTTAACTTAGTTGACTTGCCTTCGTAGTGTATAAAAATTAAATACCGAGTGCTCCGAAATAACAATAATATACCAGCACCGAAACTTGCCCTCAGGCAGTGAAATAAATAAATAACAATTTAGAACGCAGTCAATTAACACTCCATATAAAAAGTTGCACAAAAGCATGATAAGTTTTTAGAGCATAACGAAAATTATCGAGTTTGATAAACACCTAATAACTCTGAGACAGTTACACTGAGAATGGAGGCCTGCAATGGAACAGATGGCAATTAATCGTTGATAGTGTGCGTGAGCACTTTGGTAAAAAGAAAAGAAAAGGAGAAGCATAATTAATAGAAAAAACTAATCTTTGCCCGGTTAAACTACGCAATGCTAAAACTAAATATCGATATAAATTCTTATCCAATAGACGTCATCATGAATACGTTACACTAACTACCCTTTTCCCTCCTCTTGGATTACTCTTGCTTCTGCTTGCCGAAGATGAAGACGATGAGTTTCCTCTTCCCGCTGAACTCGGTTTTTTACTGCCACTGCTTCGACTCTCTGACGTGTGGGTGTGGGTCCTCGACTTGGTACTTTTGTGGGAGGTACTTGATGGACTGGATGTTTGGGGTCTTTCGCTCTTACCGGAGCTACTCTTCATGGCACCATCGTTGGCAGCAGCTTCTAATAACTGGGAGTTCTTCAGAGCCTGCGAGAAGATTCGATGAGATCCCTTGTTGTTTACGGGAACAACGACAGAAGAGAGAACCCCGTTGGTGCTACTAGTACTACTACTGGAGCTCGAGCTTCCATGCTGCAGTTGTTTCTCCATTTTCTTTTTTATCAGTCTGGCACGTAGATCTTCTTGGTTATCCCCACCACTCGATTTTTCTTTGGAGGAACTGGTCGATGATTTTTCTGAACTGGGTCGAAGGTCGCTTTCTTTGACAAGCTCTACAGAACGTTTAGAAGCCTTAGGTACTTTCTCCTTGAGAACTACAGACTTTCCTGATTCTGAGGGTGGGCTCGGCTTAGAGGATTGGGACGAGGTACCAGGTTCTTTGTCTTTGGCAGAAGAGGTAATTTTGATTACATGGTTCTTTCCAGGCACTACTGACTCCCCTTCAAACTTTCTTCGTCGTTTCTCCAACCTTTCTAGTTGCTCAGGTGGGATATTGTTGTTTCTAACAGTCTTCTGGATTTTCTCAGGTTGTTTCTCCTCGGACGGGGCTTTAACTGCATTTGGAGGATTTGCAGGTCTCGGTTTTGGCCTGTCTGATGGGGGCGTATTGGAGCGAGATTTGGGTCGACGATTAGAAAGTTTTGGTCTTGGTGGTGTTGATGTACGGGGTAGAGATCGACTACGGGACCTGCGGCGACGACCTCTGTTCTCAGGTTGTTTCTCCTCGGATGGGGCTTTAACTGCATTGGGAGGATTTGCAGGTCTCGGTTTTGGCCTGTCTGATGGGGGTGTATTGGAGCGAGATTTGGGTCGACGATTAGAAAGTTTTGGTCTTGGTGGTGTTGATGTACGGGGTAGAGATCGACTACGGGACCTGCGGCGACGACCTCTGTCCGGACTGTTTGTACCTAAACCACAAGAAATCGAGTTTGTAAACTATAATTACAAATGGATACTGTGACTTCCCAAGAAGAATATATTTCCTTACGATGAGGGGGATGAGGACGTCGTGTTCCTCTCTGTAAAGGCGAATGCATCCGTCTTCTGCCTGGTGGTGATCTCGACCTACTCCGGGACTTTCGGTTTGTACTTCTAACATTCAATTCTCGTTCTCTCGACCTTGATCTCCTCCCAGGATTCCTCGCTCTGGATGGCAGCTCAATTGGAGACCGGGATCTTTTACGACGGGAAGGTCCTCCCCCAGCAGATATGCTTGAATTGCTAGCAGGAACTTTGTCCTTTTGAATTTTCTTAGAAAGAAACTTGGCTTCAACACTTTGAAATTCTTCGTCCTCGTCCATAATCAACGAATACGATGATTTTATCGATACAGCGTCTGACTCATCGTCGTCATCAGAAGTATTTTGGCGGTTTGAAGACGTAGACCTCGGGGAGCTCGGCTTAACACCTGAATTTTCCTCAGTGTTGGTCAGTCTCTCTGATTCTTTAGTTTCTGGTGCAGACTCCTCCACATCTTCCACATCACTCATTATGACTTCTTCAATAACTTCATCGCAATCCGACGAATGGATTGATCCATCAGAACCCTCTGTACGGACAATAAATTGTATTTAAAATCTATATCCCTATGACAACATCTAGCTAATGTACCGGATACATACCAATCACAAATTCCTCCACCACGAAGTCCTCTGGATTCAGTTCTCCAGTCTCTACTGCTGAGATGTCATCCGATGGTTGAATCTCGATTAGATTCCCATTTGTTTTCACTCTCGATGAAGTCGGCGCGCCTGAACTCCTGCTGGGTTTTTGTTTATTAGTCACCATCGACTTCAACGCAGCTTGGCGAAGCATCTCCAAATCATCTTCTTCCATTTTGACCAACTTTTTTAGCTAATAGACCACCTGTAAACACATAAAAACCACCTTTCACATAAACATTATCATTTTCATTAATATACTTTACTGTTTTCCACAATTAACAGGACATTACCAACTTACCAGTAAAAAGATACAGTTAATTAGTCTTGCAATTAGTCCAACACCATCAAAAATCGTGCCAAGAGTATGCACGATCATAAAAGTTTCACTTTTCAATCCCCCTTTTGCAGTAAACACAAACCAGCAACACGACTATCACCTGATTTGTCTTCATGTTTTTACAGCCTCGTTAATACACTATTTTATGTTTTTATCACATTTTTACTTTTACTCTCATTCATATTTTTTCAAACTTGTTTTTATTTTCCCTTTTAAATCTTGTGAAAATACCAGAAAACCAGATAGGTCTAAATTTTTAAAATTAGCGCCCACTGATCGCTCTGTCATCTGTTGTTAAAAATAAACAGTATTTTCTAGTGCGCATCTGGAAATGCACAGAAGGTTTCACGAAAAAAGTTTTACTGAAGCTTGTACGAGGTCTCTAGTAAGCTCTTTGAATCCACTCCTTTTTTGTTAAAAACGTAATTTAGCAAAATATCGTAACTAAAAATGTTACGTGTTTTGTTCATCATGCTGATGGTTTCTTTTGCACAGTATAGTAGGTATATTTTTTGCTCATCGTCATCGATACCCCGTAATTCCATTTGTTTAACATGAACGGGATTATAAATTGCAAGAAGTGTGTGCGTTGGAACACTTGATGTCTGATTCACCGGCCACCTTTCGATTCGAACTTCGAACCCATTTTCTGTTAATCCGGGCGCCCTCAACATGTGACAACGACAACCGGGTAGTTTACCAACAACTAGCAGTCAATCCTTGCATACTGTCATTTGTCTGTATGTCCCTGTCCGAATTGTTTGCCTCACAGTTTCCGAGTTAAATGTCAACATACAACATAGTAAGAAGTGAGAACTGGTATGAAGCAATAGAGCTACATAATAATATGTATATTATACGGATTACGGATTGAGCCTTGCAGATTCTTGATCCCGAGATTTTTTAAATGTAATATGACCGGAATCATCGTAGCATTTCGACGTATGCGGATATTAATCCTCCTCGTATTAACGTCTAAATGTGTGTTTATGTGCTAGAAGATCACGTACGTATTATGGTACCCAATTATCTTAAATTCACAAAACATAATAATATTGCTTCTGCCTAAAGTGACACTCCGCAAATCTTGGTTACACCGTTGTCAACCTTTTTTTCTCTATTCCGCCTAATATTTTCTTCCCGCAAACCTTTTCCCTTTTCTCCCCTTCATCTCAACATGTAATCATACCAATGCGAAATGTTTCTTCCCTATAAAAAAGATACCTACCTATTCTATACCTCTTGTTTTTTAATTAACTTGTTCCATTACATGTATATGACGTACGCATTTTTATCCGTTCTATTTCTCCTTCACCATTTTTAGTTTCTTCTTCATGTTATACATCTTTTTACTACACAGTTCATGCCCCCTTTTTTCTTCCTATCATCCATTCATCCCTCTTACTTATCTTTTTACCTTCAAAACACTTAACGTGGGATACACACACATATCCTCTTACGTATCCCATTTCTTTATAATATCTTCGCAAAACTTTGCTATACAGGCATACAACCACTAGTAAGTATAGATTTTTTTAAAAAAATCCTCTAACCCTTCAAACAATCCTTTATTTTCAAAAACATGAACAAGTCCAAAGTCAGGTCTCCCTATCTTCCAATACTTCCAACGGTCATCATCCTGGCTGTACACACACGTCCTTCTTTTTTCTCGCGCAACTTGTATACACTCTAATGATGACTATGACTACATACTACAATGAATCATTCAGTGAATGCATGAGCACATCATACCAAAAAAAATCGAGTTTCAACGAACAAACTCGAGGAAAATATTGAATTTGGGCATCGACATGGTCTCCTCCTGTACATTCCTTGTGACAATTCTCTAACGTACTAAAAAAGTTCTTTTTTACTACGACGAACGGATGCTTCCAAACAATTTTTATCGTCATTCTGCACTAGTAGTTTTTTCAGAATATATTCGCTGGTGTAGTTAATGTTATCAGATCAGCCAACTAATCTCTGTAAATGAAATCTATACTGGTGTTGTGTGAGAAGTTGACTATGGACTAGTATCAAGGAAAAAAAAGTATTCTCACCCAAAAAAA
>JAAXOA010002419.1:0-13265 GCA_036561885.1 Salina celebensis | reverse complement strand
CGTTGGTTTGCAATTTGCAAGAGCAAAAGGGAATGTGGAATGACTCGAGCTCCTTTGTTCTGAACTGGACACGCTAACAACCATCTGTAATGGCAATCCCCCTTCTCTCCGTCGCTACAACTTGGTTACTAGCACAAACACACCGTTCTTTTTTTTTCTCCACACACCACAGCTGTATGACAATCCTCATCTGAGTCAACTTTTACCTTTGGCTTGTTTTGCGAAAACCCTCTGAAGAAAAAGTGTCAACAACTTGTAAACAGTTAAGTTTATTTAGAAGGCAGTTTTTCTAACAGTTATCTTTTGAAAAGGAAGACATTTTTCAGGAATGGTGAGGATCAACCTCACCAGAAAAACAGGATGGAGAAAGATGTGAACAATTTAGAGAAGTCAAAATCGGCGTTTGTAGCAAGGGAGTTAGAAGGTGAATAGATTTACGTGATAAACTGGTTCTTTCTGAACAATTAACTGTTTCAAACTTTACTTTTATTCATGTTCTGTGTCATTTATTTTACTGTAGGTGCTGCAGGAGGATGCGTTAGGTCTCACTCGTCCTCCGAGTTCAGTTCTACTTCCAAAACGCAATCACCACCGATTCAACTCAGGTCAGATGTTCAAAACGGAAGTAAGCAACAACAAAAACGTCATAATCCGGAAGCACTTCGTAGGTCTCGATGCAACACTAACGAGGAAATGGTATTTCAAGATGAGCAGAAGCGAACCACCCAGCATGGAAATGAAGTTGCGGATCTACATACAGGATTTTTGCCAAACGGGACTGCTGCTGGAGACGATCAAGGCACTTCCTCGTCCACAACTGGAACAGAGCTCCTCGGCGATTTAGATGCAAGACTTTTCCAGTATGTAGACCTCGAAAACAAGTAAGACATCCGTCGCTTCTATGTATCACCACTTTCCAATTTCACCAAGGATTTCATTTATGAATTTACCTTCTTATCAGGTTCGAGAAGCATCGAAACAAAAGCCATCAAAAAATATGCAGTTTGGAAGTCAAGGTTCAGTGTTTGGCTGCCGAGTGTAAGACAATCCATGAACGATTGGTAGGCTCTCAAATGGAGTTAGCTGATGCGAAGTCAGTTATTTGCAAAAAGGAAGTAGAGAATGAGAACCTTCGTCGA
The DNA here is from genome assembly GCA_036561885.1 of Salina celebensis. Taxonomy (NCBI): domain Eukaryota; kingdom Metazoa; phylum Arthropoda; class Collembola; order Entomobryomorpha; family Paronellidae; genus Salina; species Salina celebensis. The sequence continues at coordinate 12,126 of JAAXOA010002419.1, read as the reverse complement.
AGCAAGAAAGAACAAGAGGAGAAATACAGCCAGAAGATGCTGTCAATGCGCTTGGAGCTAGAGCGGGCGAACACTAAGCTGAAGTTACTGCAGGAAGGGAACGACGACGAAGATCCCTATAACATGAATGCTGGGTCACCCAAGTACAAATCTTTTAATCAAGGATCTCTCAGGGCCCAATTAATGGATACCATGGCGCTGGCTCATAAGTAAAACTCATTGAACTTTCAACCAAAATTTATGCTTTGAAACTATGATACTTTGCATGGATATTTGATTCATGATTTTTATAGGCTCCAAACCGATCGTGACAAACTGGAACGCTCAAAGGAAGACCTTGAACAGAGATTAAAGGAGGTTGATGCAAATCAGCATGTTGCATTGATCGAGTATGTTAAATTTTTGTTAAGATGTATTTATTAGTGAAACATTCATGTTTTTTAAAAATGTATTGTGCAACTTCTTCCGCTTAGTTACAATAAGAGCAAAATGGCAGATGACGCCAAGATCGTTAACTTAAAGTCATTGGTCGACGTAAAAAACATGGAGCTGAATCGACAAAATTTGATGCTAGAGGAATACCATAAAAAATTTCAAAGAGCAAACGAGCTTAACGAGGCATTAAAGGACAAAATCAATGTACGGTATGCTATCTTGTATGTTTCAGTAACAATTCTCATTTTTAAAAAGCATTTTGATTTTGTATAGGACCTCACATTAACACTCAATCGCAAAACCTGCGAGCTGAATGAAGAAATCACACGACTGGCATTGGAGTTAGAAAGTAAGACGACTCGATTGGAGCTCTATGAGAAATTAGAAGCTGACTTAGATGTGATGATTTTGAAAGCAGCCGCAGTCCCTGGTATGTTTCAACTATTTAAATTTAGCTGCTTAATTTTGCCATACTCTCTTCAAATATCTGAATCTGAATTATGATTCATAGGCGACTCCAGCAGGGGAGACTTGCGGTCCGTGTGCTCTTTTGGAAACGGATTGCCAACTGACTCTAAACGAAGACTCCAGCAAGCTTTCGACCTGGCCAAAAGGTAAGATTTCATACTACAAATTAGAAAGTCATTGGATCGTTGTTCTTAACAATACTTTATGCTTAAAATAGGAACTGTGACCTTGAAAAAACTGTCGCAGAGGTTAAGGAAGAGCTTATGAAATCGTACGATGTTCGAAATCAGTTACGCGGAGAAATAAGTACGCTGAAAGCATCAATACCCCGAGACTCAGGTCAACTTCTGGATGCGCTCATTGAAATGAAACGCGATGTTAGTAAACTGAATCATCAACTTGCTGCTAGTGAAAAACAATTACAAGAGGCTAACGATAAAAAGGAGCTTCTTCAGATGAAGTTAAATAGCCTTCAAGAATTCAAGGATGAACTTTTAAAAGTGCATCAGTCAGGAGCACGTATTGTTCACGCCAAGCGGGATCTTGATCCGAGAGTTGATTCGAGCGTCCAGACGACGGAGAATTCAGCAGTGGAAATTGAAAATCGAAATCGTCAGAGAAAGGAGGGTATCCAGCCTATTGAAAATAATCAACGTCAGATTCTTACACACCCCGAGAAAAACGTCGTAAAAGGACGTGCGGTAATTCGCACGAGGGGCAGTATGTACGCACAAAAGCAGCAACCAAGCAAGATCGGAAGCGAAACAGAAAGTGAAATAGAAGCTAAGAAAGTTTTGGCAAAATACAAGGCCAGTTCCATAAGCCATACAAGACGAGATGGTTTCACCGATACAATTTCACAAACAGCTCGGACTCCTCCACTTGTAGCAACGATGCATCTTGCAAGGCGTTTTGTGGCTCGTAGAAATAAAGAACGGGGTCTTACTTCCTCAAATACTTGCTCTACTACTCCTTCCAGTGACACTTGCAACTTTATCTTGGAACCTAAGTCACTTAGGAGCAGCTTCCTTGAAACAATTACAGAGGAGGTTTTGAAAAGAAACCCGAGGGCCTTAAGCCGTTCTCGTTTGCATGGTGAATCTCATGACAAGGTGCACTCCACTGTTGGTAAGCTAAACGTCGCTACTAGTTCATTCAGCTATACCCAGACATCTTCGAAATCTATGAATGAGGGAGCTTCCAATCTAACGGATGATGAAAAGCGCAAGAAAAAACCAACAGTTACGGGTAGTGATCGTAACGTACCACTTCGAAAGTCCAAAGTCAGGCCTTCCAAGTCAGTTAAATTCTTTTAGGTCTAACTTCTTCGATCGGTACAAATCTAAAGAAACAGAAATGATTGAGCTATTGTTGTCAGCATTTGGAAAACTGTGATTACTTGTTAAATATGCGTTCCGTATATGTATACCTACATCTTACAAAATTTTAGTGCCAAAAAACACGAATACAGTTGTTATTATGCATTTGTATGCATAAATTCCTTATATTTTCAAAAGAATAAACATTACGAATTCGAAGATGATCTGCTGGCTTTTATAAGGTTCTTTCGATACACTCGATGGATAAGTCGGTTGCTTATTGATAGCAAACCACTGCTTACTTGAAGACCCTTTTAATAGCCTTTACACAAAATTTATTACCAAAAGTCTCCCTTAACTTTATTAATTCTTTTTAAATGTACAAAACGTTTTAAAACCATATGACAAGAAGAATTCATTAAAAAAAGTTCGATACAAAATGACTCATTGAAAAAATATAAACGTTATCAACCCTAATTACGTTACGATAGGCCGCATTACATCCTCATCATTTACTTCTTTTTATTATCACATCGTCTGTCATAAACGCCTTCCACATCGCAAACTGGGGGACATCTAGGATCAATTTGTCCTATGAAAGTATAAACAACATTATGTAAGTTCTATTTTGTTCGCCAGTAGGCATAAATTGTAGGCATAAGTAGGCGTGTGTGCATAAATTGAATATTACAACAAACCTGGATAGCAGAGTGGAGGCTTAGACGTCGACGCTCGTGACGGTGGTCGTTGTGGTGGACTTGGCTGTGAAGGCTGTGAGGTCTTGCATCGCGGATCGGTTGATCCTTTGAAATCAAAGAGAGATGAATTAGTATGAAATTAAAATCTATCATGCTCGTTATAATGCGAACATTCTACTAACCGTCATAGCATAGAGGTGGACGTGTTTGGGGTCTTTCAGTGCTCGGGGTTTCATTCACAATACACCTATTTGACAAACAAACAAAATGTGAAAAAATGGCATGCATAATCAGACTCAATTTTAGCAATAACCGTTTGACCTTGGATCTAAGGAACCGGGGAAGCATTTAGGACTGGATGGTTGCTCTGGCGCTGGTGCTTGTGGACAACGAGCATCCTCTGGATTAGCAAGGCAATCGGCTGGACATTCAGGTCTTGGATCGCCTACAATACGTTATTTCGAATTACGACAAAGCCAAAGTAGAAATGTAAAAAGTAATATACTAGAGACTAGAATTTTGAAGTACCTGGATAACAAGGTCGGCTAGTTGGTCGTTGTTGTGGAGGTTGAGTGTATGCCCTTTGCGTTGTTTGATAGGGCTGTTGAGTTTGTGGAGAGCAGCTAGGGTCTCGACTTCCAGGATAGCATCTCTGTTGTGTGGTTGTTTGGTATGGTGGCTGTGTGTAAGGTCTTTGAGTGGTTTGATACGATTGTTGAGTTGGGCGTGGAGGCTGCGCTTGGGAACATGATGGATCCCTACTTCCTGGGTAGCAGTTTTGAGGTTGACTCGGTTGGTTGCATCTGCGAAATTATTTACGTTGATATTGTGAAATGGCATACTAAACGTTTTCGACAGATTTTCTGGGAATGAAAACTGGTACCTGATATCTCTGGGATTCGCAGCGCAGTCGGCTGGGCAGTCAGGCCTGGTTTCACCTGTTTAGATATTAACAACATACTTGTCACATTCCGTCAACATTTACAACAAATGACGGTAACCGTTTGAGCAATACGGAAATACGTCCAACTAAATTATTCCAGTGTATTTTATACCTGGATAGCACAGTTTTGATGTAGTTTGTTGGCGCGGAGGTTGAGTGAATGGGCGTTGCGTAGTGGGTTGATAAGGCGGCTGAGTGTACCGTTGTGTGGTAGGTTGATAAGGTGGTTGTGTGTATGGTCGTTGGGTTGTTTGATAAGACTGCTGGGTTGGTCGTGGTGGCTGAGTCTGTGGAGAGCATGCTGGATTCCGACTTCCTGGATAGCATCCTTGTTGTGCAGGAGGTTGTGTGTATGGGCGCTGCGTCGTTGGTTGGTAGGTGGGTTGGGTGTACCTTTGTGTGGTTGGCTGATAAGGTGGTTGCGTGTATGGACGCTGGGTGGTTTGATAAGATTGTTGTGTTTGTCTTGGAGGTTGAGTTTGGAATGGGCGTTGAGTTGTTTGTGGAGCACAAGAGGGGTCCCTACTACCAGGAGCACATCTATCCACTGGCGTTTGCTGACGGCATCTGTATAAAATTTGAAATGCATCATAATGGCTGTTTTCTATTAAAACCAGACAGAGCAAACGCTCCTACCTGATATCCCTTGGGTTAGCATTACAGTCAGGTGGACAATCTGGCCTAGTTTCCCCTGTAAGAATACAAAAAACGGGAAATGTAAGGATTTGCATATCTTGTCTTTTGCATGTCATTGATAGCAAGAATTGCAAACCTGGATAGCACAACTTTGCTGTCGTAGGTTGTCGTGGAGGTTGTGTGAATGGCCTTTGGGTGGTTTGATATGACTGCTGTGGTGGTCTTGGTGGTTGAGTTTGTGGAATTCGTGGAGGCTGCGTCTGGAATGGCCTTTGTGTTGTCTGTGGAGAACAGGATGGGTCACGGCTACCGGGATAGCATTTTTGCTGGGTGGTTGGTTGATAAGGTGGTTGTGTGTACGGACGCTGGGTTGTCTGTGGTGATCTTGGAGGTGAGGTTTGTTGAGTGCAAGCTGGGTTGCGACTTCCAGGATAACATCCTTGCTGTGCGGGGGTCTCAGTGTATGGTCGCTGGGTAGTCTGATAACTTTGTTGTGTGGGCCTTGGTGGCTGTGTTTGAATTGGCCGTTGAGTTGTTCCTGGAGAGCAAGAAGGATCGCGACTTCCTGGATAACACCGATCTTGGGTGGTCGCTTGGCGGCATCTTGAATCATTTATCGTTTATACATAAGTGTATTAGAATTAGATGGCAACATTTTATACAAGTGCTACGGTCGTTACCTGATGTCTCTTGGATTAGCATCACAATCTGGAGGACAATCTGGTCGAGTTTCTCCTTGAATTGGAAATATTATATTTTTTAGATGGGTTCAAACCAAAATGTCAACAAATTTATCTAACTTCAAGATTAGATATACCTGGATAGCACAACTTGGAGGTTGTCTGCTGCTTTGGTGGTTGAGTGTAAGGCCGCTGAGTGGTTTGATATTGCTGTTGAGGTGGTCCTGTTGGCTGTGGAGCTCGTGGAGGTTGGGTTTGAACTGGTCTTCGGGTAGTTTGTGGAGCGCAAGAAGGATCGCGACTTCCAGGGTAGCATTGAGCTTGAGTGGTTGGTTGATAAGGTGGCTGAGTGTATGGTCGCTGAGTTGTCTGATAAGACTGTTGAGTTGGTCGTGGTGGCTGAGTCTGGATAGGTCGTTGTGTTTGTGGGGAACAGGATGGATCCCGACTTCCCGGGTAGCATCTCTGCTGGGTGGTTGGTTGATATGGAGGTTGTGTGTAAGGACGTTGTGTGGTTTGATATGATTGTTGAGTAGGTCTTGGAGGCTGAGTTTGAATGGGTCGTTGAGTCGACGCTGGGGAACATCCGGGATCTCTACTTCCAGGATAACATTGTGACTGTGTGGGGGTTTGGCGACATCTGGAAGGATTCGATCTTACAATTTAAACTAGAAATGGTGGATTTTACGTTTTCAAAATTAAAATTTAACGTACCTAATATCTCTTGGGTTAGCATTGCAGTCTGGAGGACAATCCGGACGTGTTTCACCTGTAAAGCGGGGTAATGTGAGTGTGAGAATGAAATTTTGCAAAGTATTTGGAATGAATCATATATGAAATCGAATGTATGAATTACCTGGATAACAAAGTTTTGAAGTAGTTTGGGGTCGTGGTGGTTGAGTGTATGGTCGTTGTGTGGTTTGAATTGGCTGTTGTGGACGAGGTGGTTGAGTGTAGGGACGTTGCGTTGTTTGATAGGATTGCTGAGTTGGCCGTGGAGGTTGAGTCTGAATAGGACGTTGAGTTTGTGGAGTGCAGGATGGATCACGACTTCCTGGATAACATCCTTGTTGTACTGGTGGTTGTGTGTACGGGCGTTGAGTGGTGGGTTGATATGGAGGTTGGGTAAAACGCTGTGTCGTAGGTTGATACGGAGGTTGTGTGTAAGGACGTTGGGTAGTTTGATAAGATTGTTGAGTTGGCCGTGGGGGCTGAGTTTGAGGAGAACAGGATGGGTTGCGGCTTCCTGGATAACATCCTTGTTGTGTTGGAGGTTGTGTGTATGGCCGTTGGGTGGTGGGTTGATACGGTGGTTGAGTGTAAGGACGCTGAGTTGTTTGATAAGATTGTTGAGTTGGTCTTGGGGGTTGAGTCTGCACTGGACGTTGGGTTGGTTGCGGGCAGGAAGGATCTCGGCTTCCAGGATAACAACTGGCCGGGGTAGTTTGTTGACGACATCTATCGACATAGAAAAACTGTTTTAATATCGGCACTTTCTTTGACACTTCTAAAAATATTTGTAGCAGAAATTACCTAATATCCCTGGGATTATGATCACAGTCAGGTGGACAGTCTGGCCTTGTTTCACCGGGATAACATAATTTTGCCGATGTTTGTTGACGTGGTGGCTGAGTGTACGGGCGTTGTGTCGTTGGTGATTGGAAAGGATTGCAAGATGGATCGGGACTACCCGGGTAACATTTCTGTTGAGTTGTAGGCTGGTATGGAGGTTGAGTGTATGGACGCTGGGTCGTCTGATATGATTGTTGAGTTTGTCTTGGTGGCTGTGTTTGGATTGGACGTGGAGTTGTTGGTTGAGGACACGACGGATCCCGGCTTCCTGGGTAGCATTTAGCTTGCGTGACAGGTTGACGGCATCTTCAAATAGAATTGAAATTATTGATGAAACAACGTGTGAAAACATTCCATTTGTCATATTTGAAACAAGATCTTGATGTTTGAAATATTCTGAAGGAAAGCTACCTTGCGTCATTAGGATTAGCGGTACAATCCGCTGGACAGTCTGGTCGAGTTTCACCTACAAAACAAATATGAACAATTAAAATAATCTTGCAATCATCTCAAGCCGAGACTCCAGTAAGTCTATTGAATACCAGGATAGCACTTCTTGGAAGTAGTTTGCTGTCTTGGAGGTTGTGTAAATGGACGTTGTGTAGTCTGAATCGGCTGTTGTGGCCGAGGTGGTTGAGTGTATGGGCGTTGAGTGGTTTGAATTGGTTGCTGTGGCCTGGGTGGTTGCGTGTACGGACGCTGTGTTGTCTGATACGATTGCTGAGTTGGTCGTGGTGGTTGAGTCTGCACTGGTCTTTCGGCTGGTGATTGACTGCAATAGGGATCTCGACTTCCGGGATAACATCCCACTGGAGTAGTTTGCTGTTTGCACCTGCTCAAATTGTACTCATTTAGTACACTCGTAACGAATTATTTCATATTTAAGGAGCCTGAAGGTTTACCTAATATCTCTGGGGTTGTTGTTACAGTCTGGGGGACAGTCAGGTCTTGTTTCTCCTGCACGCGAATGGAAGAAAACCAGTTAGTATACCGTTATCGTGCGAGTATTTTCTAAAATACGTGTTCATGAGACGGAAGCATACCTGGGTAGCATTGCTTTGCCGTAGTAGGCTGGCGTGGTGGCTGAGTGAACGGACGTTGAGTTGTCTGGAATGGTTGTGGGGCGGGAGTGCGAGGAGGTTGGGTAGGCCTTTGCGTTTGTGGGGAGCAAGACGGATCTCGGCTACCAGGGTAACACCTCTGCTGGGTGGTTTGCTGAGGGGGTTGAGTGTATGGGCGCTGGGTAGTTGGTTGGTAAGGTGGTTGAGTGTATGGGCGCTGTGTCGTCTGAATTGGCTGTTGTGGACGGGGAGGTTGAGTGTACGGACGTTGCGTTGTTTGATAAGATTGCTGGGTTGGTCTTGGGGGTTGAGTCTGTATGGGACGTTGAGTGGTTTGTGGGGAGCAGGATGGATCTCTGCTTCCTGGGTAGCACCGTTCTTGGGTCGTTGGTTGACGACATCTTCAAGTTAAAATCACAAAGTCAATAATGTATCGGTTTATTATCAATTCAAACACGTTACGTTTTGAAGCTGGCACTACCTTATATCTCTTGGATTGGCATTACAATCTGGTGGACAGTCTGGCCTTGTTTCTCCTAATCCACAAAATATGTTAGATTAAATGGGAATATGATTGAAATGCTAACTTTAATGTTTCCATCAAGTGAAATTATGTATAACTAACCTGGATAGCACAATTTTGACGTGGTCTGTTGTCGTGGTGGTTGTGTGAATGGCCGTTGTGTTGTTGGGAAAGGTTGAGGAGCTGGAGTTCTAGGAGGCTGTGTTTGAGATCCACAAGCGGGGTCGCGGCTGCCGGGATAGCATCTTTGCTGAGTTGTAGGTTGGTATGGTGGTTGTGTGTAACGTTGGGTGGTAGGTTGGTAAGGGGGCTGCGTGTATGGTCGTTGGGTGGTTTGGTAGGATTGCTGAGTCTGTCTCGGAGGTTGAGTCTGGATAGGACGCTGAGTCGTCTGAGGAGCACATGACGGATCCCGACTTCCTGGATAACACCTCTGTTGTTGAGTTGTTGGTTGAGAGCACCTGTACGTTTCATCAATGTTTACTCCGGTTCGAAGTCAGATCTCCAATCAATAATGAAAATCTACCTTACCTTATATCTCTTGGGTTAGCGTTACAATCAGGGGGACAGTCAGGACGTGTTTCACCTTCAATTACAAAAATTGAATGTAAAAATCGTAACGTTATAATTCAAATAGCAAATAATAAAATATTTTTAAAAAATACGAACACTTTTACAGGTTTTTAATTTTGAAATACCTGGATAACACAACTTGGAGGTAGTCTGCTGCTGTGGGGGTTGAGTGTAAGGACGCTGCGTAGTTTGGGCTTGAACTGGTCTTCGGGTAGTTTGTGGGGCGCAAGACGGATCTCGGCTTCCAGGGTAGCATTGAGCTTGAGTGGTTGGTTGATAAGGTGGCTGAGTGTACGGTCGCTGGGTAGTTTGATAAGACTGTTGGGTCGGTCGTGGAGGCTGTGTTTGAATGGGCCGTTGAGTCTGTGGAGAACAGGACGGATCCTGGCTTCCCGGGTAGCACCTTTGTTGGGTTGTTGGTTGATATGGTGGTTGGGTGTATCGTTGGGTTGTAGGTTGGTATGGAGGTTGAGTGTATGGTCTTTGCGTTGTTTGATAAGACTGCTGGGTCGGCCGTGGGGGTTGAGTTTGAATGGGCCTTCTGGTTGTTTGTGGGGAACACGATGGGTCAGTGCTTCCTGGGAAGCATCTATCCTGTGTGCTTGGCTGTCGGCATCTGATGTCACGTGGGTTGTTATCACAATCCGGCGGACAGTCGGGCCGTGTTTCTCCTAACGAATTATAATCGTTAATATCTTTTAATGCTGGACTATTTCTTTCTATATTGGTTGCATAAATGACAATTGAAGCATACCTGGATAGCACAATTTAGATGTGGTTTGACGCTGTGGAGGTTGAGTGAATGGGCGTTGAGTAGTTTGGAACGGTTGTGGTGCGGGTGTTCTCGGGGGTGGAGTTTGCACTGGTCTCTGGGGTTGTGCACAAGCTGGGTCTCTACTTCCTGGGTAGCACTTCTGTTGGGTTGTAGGTTGGTATGGTGGCTGTGTATACCTTTGCGTAGTGGGTTGATAAGGCGGTTGAGTGTATGGACGCTGAGTAGTTTGATATGACTGTTGAGTTGGTCTTGGAGGCTGGGTTTGAACAGGTCGTTCTGTTTGAGCAGAGCAAGCTGGATCGCGGCTACCAGGGTAGCACCTCTCTTGACTAGAAGGTTGCTGGCATCTAACAAATCAGATAAAGTTACAGCTAGATAACTCATGACTTAAGCACGACGACGAAATTTCAAATGTAATGTTGTGTATGAACCTTGAATCTCTGGGATTGGCATTGCAATCTGGAGGACAGTCGGGCCTTGTTTCACCTGTTTATAGCAATACAGAAATATATCTTATATTCATGTAAAAAAACTACAATTCTAGGATGATATTGGACAAGAATTGTCACATGCCTGGATAACATTGTTTTGGTGTGGGTGGCTGCCTAGGAGCAGGAGTGTAAGGACGTTGCGTTGTCTGAAAGACTTGTTGAGCCGGTGTTCGTGGCGGTTGTGTCCTTGGGGGCTGAGTTGGTCGTTGAGTTTGTGGAGTACAGTTTGGATCTCGGCTTCCCGGGTAACAACCCTGTTGAGCTGGTGGTTGAGTGTAAGGACGTTGTGTTGTTTGATAGCTTTGTTGAGTTTGTCTTGGGGGCTGAGTTTGAATGGGTCGCTGAGTTTGTGCTTGTGAACATGCGGGATCCCGACTTCCAGGGTAGCACCTTTCTTGGGTTGACTGTTCACGGCATCTTATATCACGTGGGTTGACATTGCAATCAGGCGGGCAGTCCGGACGAGTTTCACCAGGGTAGCAAAGTTTCGATGTGGTGCCTCTTGGTGGTTGGGTTGTGTCAAACGGACGCGAAGTAGTTTGCCTGTTTGCGACTGGTGGTGGAGGCTGAGTTTGATATCTAGGTGGTTGCGTTTGTCCACGTGGCGGTGTTGTTTGTTGAACTGAGTTGCAACGTGGGTCGGTGGAGCCTATTATATGTTTACGGTCAAAGGTGAGTGTGTCTCCTTCAAAAACAGACAAAAGCTATTATTTCGGATGGAAAGTTTACCTTGATAACAAAGTGGAGGCCTGGCATCAACGATGGGCTGTTGCTGAACCGCAGGTTTGTCGGTAACGCATCTGAGAAAGTACAATATAGATAAATCAGTTTACTAAATCTACTTTATGTGCCATTTTTTAGAAGGTACCAATATTACCGTGGATCTAGACTGCCGGGGTAGCAGCGGGATGCTGGCTGAGCAGGAGCGTTTGTGGAAGGTTTCGGTCTACTTTGAGGATATCCTTGGTTGGGAGTGTACTGTTGTTGTTGGCCAAAAGGGGACTGAGGCCTTGGCGTTGTTGGTTGCACTCCCCTCCTTGGAGTAGTGGTTTGGTACACGTTGGCACGTTGAGTTGGACGAGGAGCAGGTAAGTTTGGTGTTCCCTGACAAGTTTCTTCACACTGATCTTTGCATAGCTGGAAAATATAAATAGTAACACAGTAGAAAGCTTACACACCCTACCATAAAGAAAGTATGAATTCTAGTTTACCTCGACATTACAGGCCAAATGGACATGGTCTGTGTTTGGGAATCTAAAAGAAGTCATGTTAGTGAAAGCAATCGTGGTAGCGCCACTATCCCCAGTTTCGAATGTTTTGATCCATTTTCCAATCAATTTCTTTTTCCTGCAAAAATAATTGAATAATTTCGTATGAAAATAATTCCCGTAAATACATCGAGTTTTCAAACTTAAGAAAAAAACTTTACCTTGGGCAGCCATCATTATCCGTCAATTGAACTCTTCCAGTCTTGGGGTTTTCAAAATCTTCAGAGTCATATGCCCAACAGTCCTTGACACTTATGTCGTACTGTCTTTCGTTGTCCTTGATGTATATCAACACGCTCAGTTCCTCTCCGATTTCCACAAGACCTCCGATGGGTTTAGTCTATTAATTTTAGTTAAATGCTTCAGGTTAAACTCAGGTCGTAAAATCTTTAATACGTTCCACATATTTAGATACATACGTTAGGGAAAGCTCCTTTTTGAATGTCCATCCAGCAATCCAGGGAGTCAGTAGCAGCCATTTTGTGATGTTGAACATCTAACATACCAACTGTTAGCGGTTTGAAAATAACCATCTTTCCGGTTTTTCGTGTCTGGACAGGCTGGTCACTATTTTTGCAGGAGACTTTTTTAGCTGTGTCCCAAATTTCCTAAAATATCGACATTTTGAATCAGTCATAGTCATCGAAATGGATACACAAGCACAAAATCCAAAATTTCTTGCCA
>JAAXOA010002418.1:0-13266 GCA_036561885.1 Salina celebensis | reverse complement strand
ACACAAAGAAGGATCTTACCGAACACGGAGTGAGTGCCCATCCTGAAGAAATGCATAAATGTGATAAATGTCCAGAACTATTTGACCGGTTAAAGCCACTTTACGACCATAAAACAATAGTTCATGGTGAGCCTGACAAGCCGTACCGATGTCCACTTTGCAGCTATAGTAAGTTACGTTTTTTTTACGAATTTCAATCATGAAATTTAAGCCATGTCCCACTGGAATTGTTATTTAGTTTCTTTTTTCCTCAGGTCACAAATTTTTTGTTCAAATACACAAGCACCGGGAAGCAATGCATGAAACCCGCAAACGCCTGGTTTGCGAGTACTGCAGCGAAGCGTTTGTTACGGAAAGTTATTTGAAATACCACAAAGCCCAGAAGCATGGGGAATCCCGACCAAATTTGGAACTGACTTGCACAATCTGCAATAAAACATACTCGACACCATCCTATTTGAAAAGTCACATTAAACACGTTCACATGAATGCGTCACAATACAAGTGTCCACATTGTGGAACAGGATGTAGGGGATCGTTGGATTTAAAGAGGCACGTGAATGCAGTGCATCTGCAAATCCGTCCTTTTAAATGCACAGAGAAAGGATGCCCTAAGGATTACGGGAGTTCATCATTGTTGGCGGCTCATTTTAGGCGTGTTCATGGACCGAAGAACTTCAAGTGTTCACAGTGTACATCTGGTATGTCATAGCAGTAAATTACTTTCAAATTGCGTCTTAGAGCAGGATTTTTATCTAACAAAGGTACTATTCCCCTTCGCAGCTTATGGAGACAATGCAGATCTCAGGAGGCACATACGGGAATCCCACGCCACTTCCAATGTAGCACAGTGCGAGCATTGTGGTAAAGGATTCAAAGCCCAGAAGCTTCTTACGCAGCATTGTAGACAGGTACATAAAATATACACGAAGAAATATCTACTTAAACTCGGTACTAAACCAGTTGATCCTCTAACCAATGAGAGTGGAGAACAACTCAAAGATTCAAACAGTTGATAATTGTTAAGCCAAAAAGATCTATGCTTGTTTCTGAATAAACGTGACGTATTCAAATGTTTAGAACTAAACCAACCAATCTTATAGTCTTATTTCGTAAGTACATTCGGTGAAAGCACTTCTGATCTATTCTACACATGAGCCAGTAAAAGTAATCGTAGAAAAGAGGGGTTTGGAATAGCCACGCCCGGCCAAACTCATAAAATCTTAATTCTCAGTACATACACTTAGGCTTACGATGTAATAACTGTTATATATTTGCACACTAAAATTAAAGTGAAAGTTAAAGTTACGAAGTCTTTTCCAATTCATATACCATCTGGAGTACACATTCATCATTGCATTTTAGACCGTGCACGACGATGACTCGGAAAGACAAAGATAAGATGTCTTGCATGATGGCCTCCACCAAGTATAAGGACAACGGTTTGAAATTCAACCACATTGCGTTTTTCATTAATCTCTATTCATCGATTAAATTCGCACCTTATCGTTTGGTTTGGATTCCTGAAGATCGAGAGATTTCGACTAAAACATCTATATCTTCTAAGGTTGAATCAAAATCTCGTATTACCCCAAAATTATCACTAATATTAACACAATCTATTACCTTTTGTATAGGTTTCCTGTATAATAATGCACAGCGTTACTTGTCTCTTTTACTTTCGAGCTTCACTGATAGCCATTCTGGATCTATTCAGCAAAGGAATTTCAAATTTTCTAGTGTTCCAAGAAGCCATAAAGCAATCAACGTTCTTTATCATGATTTGTCATCAGATTTACTTTTGGTGGTGGTGTCAACCGTGTTTCTTGAAACTCATTAATACTGTCCATCCTTATTTTGAGTTTGGCTGTTGCGTACACGTCAAGGAAAGAAACAAAATTAATTTTTTCGTAGCATTTGCCCTAGCCGCACTTAACTTTCTTGTTGCAGTCATGCTTGAAGTAGAATTCCAAGCTTGCAGATCTATTGGCGAAACTATTGCAGATGCTATAATTAGGTTACTCTTTGGTTGTGAACTTAAATGGTTCTACTTTCATCAAAGCATCAAATACTTCATAGCATGTATTCTTTTAATTGCTGCATCTTTCCAAATGTTCCAACAAGGAGCTATTGTTGTGGTCTTAATTGGAATCAAACAAGTTTGGGAAAATCATCGCCGACAAATCCAACGACCGGACTTGACATATGAAACTGTGCGAAAATGCTATTCTGAATATTATAACCATAAATCATCCCGTGTTTAACTTTTTATAATGTATTCCAGGGAATATCCCTCTATGCTGAGATAACAGAGTGTCTGGAGCAGTTTAACGGACTATTTGCAATGCCAATGCTGTTGATTTACCTGGAAAACCTTGTCGATTTCGCGTCTCTTCCTCAATACCTGGACTGCCGCAACTGCACTTTGGCTAAACAGATAACATCACGCAGCTACCTACTTTGTTACGTTTTGTTAACAATCACCATTTGGACTTTGGCTTCACAACTGCATGACGATGTGAGAAATTTTATGTTTCAAAATTTTATTCTACAAACCATTTCAAATATTATTATGTAGGTGCAAACAACAATCCGCACGTGGGTGTATGGCTTTCATCACATTAAAAGCGACCCGAGAATTTTCGTCAGAGCCAAACCGACCCAGTTGAACTTGGCATTTACAGAGCAAAGGATAAAATTATTATCATTTATGACCGAAGTGGAAGCGGAGGGCCTGGGCGTGTCATGCAAATTCTTTATCATCAACTACAACACATTTCGCTCGGTACAATATACATTTACAACTTTATTTTGTAGAAGTTCTTAAGAATTATCATTAAGTATAATCTTATCTATACACAGACGGTTGGACTAATCGTTACTTATGCGATTGTTTTTCATCAATTTACCCAGTCCAATTGAATATTGTATTGGGAAGCACTAGCAGGGCTGTAGTTTCATTTAATTTATCTGACTTGACATGAGACGTTTACTGATGTAGAATTATGTATTGGTTCCAACATTGGAAGAAAGAGGCATATCATTAACAAACATGTCATCAAAAATATCCCTCCATGGAAGAAGATTCTTTTAACTTTTCCCAAAGCGCGGATTTTGTTATAGTCTTGCAGTACTTGTTTACGTAGCCAAACATTTTCATTTTCGGTGTCTTCTCCAATCGGAACAGAATTTCTCCTGCATTTATGATCAGATTGAGCCTGGTGTAGGACAACTTTGCGTATGGATTTGGAATGAATGAGGTCAGAACGCTGGCAAACTAGCATCTAAAATATATGTAGTAGAATCAACAGCCACGTAAAGATTATGTCATGCTTATTGGCTTGAATAAATATACTAACCTCGTGGTAAACTAGTAGAATTTGTTCAAGATCCTTTGGTAGAGCACCGCAATATTTTCATCCCAGGTTTTATACAGTAAGCCGGAAAGAACTCAACGTAAAACTTGTCCAGAACAACGTCATCATTGGTAAGGCTACATCGTTTTAAATCTTGGTCGAATTTCGTCTTAACAGAGATAACAACACAGCGCCCACTTGGAATTACGCCACACCTTGGAGTTGCAATGAAATGATGCCAAGCGGAGCGGTTACAAAGGATTTTAAAACCTTGGAGTACATTGGTTGGGTTTGTGAGACGAAGGAATGAACCCAGTTGGCCAGTATAAAGATCACCATGAAGCAAATCTAACTTTACACTGTTGTGAGGGTTGGGTAGCTGAACTTTACAAAGGTGGGAAGATCTTCTGCAATCTTGGTTGACTTCTACTTCACTCCATTTTGTTTGTAGCGGGCCTTTTGAAAGGACATTACAACCGTCACCACCTTCACCTTGGGTTATGCTGGTAATGGAAATGCCTCCGTTGTTGATTGTAGTGACATTGATTGGGAACTCCATCGAAAATATGGTCTTTGCTTTTCTTCTTCCTATTTCCGCATCTTTCTTTATCTTTGCTTCCACTTTACTCGAAAGCATCTCTATATCATCTACCAACGGGGGTCTCGCACAGGACATAGTACCCATCAAATAAATCCAGACACCTGTGATTAGTTTGTACCCTTGTACCAAAAGTTCACTTGAGCTAAATCCGCTAAATCATTGACGCAATCAATCAAATATTTTCATACAATGATGTCACTCGAAGTTAGGCTTTGCAAAAGTCTGCGTTCGCGATATTTTCTAAAATCAAAATAACGGTTGCATAGAAGATGTACCTAGATTGGAGCTTAAGAAAATGACATTGCCTCGGTTCGTACATTGCCTGTGTTGCCCATTACACGGAAAATGTATTAGAGTATGGAGTAAAGAAGTAATGCAATTATGAATGGGTCATAGTTGCACCAATGCGAAAAACTTGACCATATACACTAGATTTTGTACGATTCTAAGCATGAAACGACACAGTTCTAAAACACTTGTGGTTTTCGTAAGTAAAAGAAGCACGAATTTTGGACTCTGGTGGATGGTGGAAGGAAAAACCAGAGGATAGACTCAAGGAATGCTTTCAAAGTTATCGTGAGTACGAACTTCAATGTTTGTTTACAATGATGTGTATGTTCTAATAAAAATTTGACGCTCATTAAAACTATAAACGGAGTAGCCTTTCTGAAGTCACAACAAAATTCATGCCACAGAAGAGGAAATGGTCAGGCTAACCAATATAAAAGTAGCACCTCAAAGGAAACATATGAAAAATGCAACTAAAGGGATTTCAGTTAACGACTAGATTTTAGACAACTATGTGCTAAAGAACTTGAATGACAACGTGAAATCTTCAGGGATTAGAAATGCTTCTCAAACTCTTTAGTCGGTTTACGGTTACGCTATTTTTCTGTGCAATGAAGTGTCCCGGAATACAAGCGCAAGGCTGGAGAAACCCAACTAGCAGACAGCAGCAAAACTCAAGGAGCCCCGCATTCAGTGAAGAACCTCACAATGATATCACAGGTAAAAAACGACAATTTGAGTTGATAATATCTTTCTGGATCAAGCATTTAATGCTAACTTGTCTCTTCTCAAAATAGTTGATTTAACACATTACGACGAATGCTACCCAGTAGGTTCTCCCCAAGGTCGCATCCTTAATGGCGCGGGAGGAATGGGTCCTTCTATAAAAGATCAGACTCGTAGAAAACTGATTCTTGATCAACTAAGCAATTATGATTCGGTTATAATGTATTCACATCCTAACTGCAATGACGATTCTTATGAGCAGGCATATTTACAATTCTTTAATGGCTCTCATCAAGATTTTTTGCTTACTGGAACAAGAACAAATCCACCAGAAATACGATTGTTTAACTATAACATTTGTCCAGTTTCTGTCAGGCGGAAGGAGTACGTTTCCAACAAGGAAGGATTGGAGAATTTTTCCTGGGAGCATTATTTAGCTTTTAATGTTGTGTTAAGTATGTTTCTACTCTTACATTTCAGCCACAATTTATTATATGCATTCTAAATGATTTATTGAATCATGAAATTGTTAGGTCATATTCACAAACCCCCGTCTCGTTCACAGGATTTGCCCATAACGAACTCTACCACAAGTGCTTGCAAACCCCTGTCATTTCCTAAAGATCAAAACAAGTACATTACTAAAGTACAACTCAAAGTGCAACTTGAGCATGCAAATGATAATGGGATAGTCTGCATTGAACTCTTTACCGGAGAACGTTGCAGCGGACAAGTAGCTCGTTTCGTTGTTCCTTCATTGGCCCAGTTATGGGATCAAGAAGGACTCGGAAGATCAGTTATCATATGGGAATATGAAGGACAACCAGTACCTGTGGACTTAAGAAGGGATAAATCTCAAATTGTCAACTCAATTAGGACATGTCCTTCTACCGTACTGCATGAACATTTTCAACCGACAACCCAAGCACCACCTATAGAAAGTTTTAAAGCAGGACACACAGAATCTGCGCTGTTGGCTCAAGATAAAAAATGTCGGTGTATGATAATCAATGACATCAGCAAAAGTCCTGATACAAACCCTAAGTGCTATAACTTTTACAACGGAACACTCTGCAACACTACAGTGGTAACCACACAGAAGAACATTTCAGAAAAAGATCTGAGCGGCTTGGCAAAAAAGTTTACGTTCTTCAAAGAGTGGAGATTTGAGGAATGCCATTCTGAGTGCCAGACGGATAAAACGCGGCCCGTGTATATAAATGAGAAGCTGGAAGACATTCTGCCAAAGTGGAATCATCGAGAGGTGTTCAGAATCAATTGGTTTCTTCCATATTGCCACAATGATTGTTGGAGTTCTCATATGCATCATGCTGCTAGCTGTGCTTATCCTGAGTTATATGCTTTGGAGGAAAAAACGCATAATTGAGGAAAGACGTCAGCGATGCGTTGCATTTATAAAACCACAAACGGGCCAACAACGCGTATTAAATCATAGTGACACTATGGAAGTTAATGATTATATAAATGATGTTGGAGGACTTGGAGCATCTATGCGGGACATTTGCAGACAAATATGAAATTCCAAGGGAATGTATCAACATTGGGAACATGAGGGACAGCACGGCCCCTGTAATTGGCGTCGGTGAATGTTCAGTTGTATTCAAAGGACGATTGGAGCCCCACGGTCAAACTGTTGCGGTTAAAACTTTAAAAAGCGGACAAGCGACTACTCGGTTGGTGAAAGAAGCGCTGAAAGAATGCCACCTTTTAATGCAATTGGGGAAGTACACGAGAATCTTGGAATTTCTTGGAGTTTGTACACAATTTGCGAAAAGAGGAGAGATATATATTGTGATGGCTTGGTGTGAACATGGCTCGCTTAGGGGGTTCTTGGCTCAACAGAAAAAGTATTTTGTAAACTTAGTTCAAGATGGAGAATGGCTGCAGGATGATAAGCTGTAAATGTTATACCGGAAATTGCGAACATTTCATAGCTTATAGACAATAACGGAATTTGATTGTTGGTTTAGAGAGAAAGGTTTAGCAGCGAAATCTTCAATTGCAGTAGGTCCCCCGATAACATTCAATTCCCTCCAGTTGATGAAGTGGTGCTATGAGGTTGCCGATGCAATGGAGTTCCTTGCTGTTCGAAAGGTAATCGTAAAGGGCAATCAAATATGAAATGGTTGTAATTTTGGCGTTTACTGTTTAAAGATTGTTCTGATAACGTTGAACGCGAGGAATGTCATGTTGGACGAAAAGTTTTCCACGAAGATCTCCAACTTTCATTTGGCAAAAGCGCCAGGAGACGGAGTTCCCGTAGGACATTTTTGCTCACTGACTAGAAGAAAGGTAAAAATATTTTTCCACAGACAACTTGAACAAGTTTAAGGTGAATCACAACTATTTCCAGGATTGTGCAATACCCTGGCGCTGGTGTGCCATAGAGTCCCTTGTAGACGAGCTGTTCAGTACTGAATCTGATGTATGGAGTTATGGAGTGTTCATGTGGGAAGTTTTTTCTCTTGGTGCGATGCCTTACCCGGAATATACTTTCTCATCAGAGTTTACCCTTTGCATAAAACATGGATACAGACTACAGTCTCCCAACTTTTCTCCATTAGAATGGTAACTAAACTTCATTATAAACTATTCACCTATATTAGTATTCGTAGGTTTTGGTATATAATCATAATTTATGCTGTAGCTATCAATTGATGCTAATATGCTGGTATGATGCACCTGAGAAACGACCATGCTTTACAAAGATAAAGGAGAGGATTTTAGAGCTGACTCCAAAGAAGAACGTACCAATTTCATCAGGAAGGTTTCAAGTAGTGCGCACCCTGTCAAAAACATCGACTAGTAGCAATAAATAGGTTTACAAAGTGTTTTTCAAAGATTTGCACTTTTATTAAAAGCTACATGAGCATCACGTAAGGTAAAGAATGCAATTGCGTTTTACTTTATACGGCATGATTTGTGCCTTTCACTTCCTTCTTTTTTATTTCCTGAAACCAAAGAATAGAGGATATTTACTATAATTGATACGACACGTAATAAAAACATAAACGATATGTCAAACCTCTTTAAGCTCTAGGTTGGTTTTCTTCTCAAAAGCTCGGACATCTGCCATGGTCATTTCTATCCATTTATCCATCCAGCAAAACATACGACGATTGAATTGAGTCATTAAGTTCCTCACAGCATGCGCCATTTTCTCCTCGATTAGGCTCTGAAGTCCGAACCACTGTAAGCGACCAAACCATTCTAGTGAATTTGGTTTTGTTAATTCATTAAATCCATAATTAGAACCGAAATCTAGAAAGAATTACTACCTTGAATTTAATTGTAACAAGTTTGTAGCAGGTCATTACTGGATCAGCCTGTTAAACAAAACTAGTCAGTTTTTGAGTTTGTGGGTATTTTTACGTTCTTCTTACCTTTTCCATCCATATACCCTTAGCAAGTGGTCCCCGTTTAGTTTTGGCGGACTTAAATTTACAGGGATCTTCAGATTCTTTATAATGTGATACGTCTGCGGTAATGTCGATTTTTACTATTTCTCTGATTTTTAGCTGTGGTGGCGCAAGCTTATGCGCATTTGGAATATCTCCCCGTCCAGGAAGATGTATTGTTTCCACTTTAAATTCAAAATTATCTTCCATGTACTCATTCTATCAAAAACAAGTTATTTAAAGTTACAGAGTCAGCTTTAGTATTTAATCGTAAACAAAATGACGGAATAACGAAGGCTTACGTTGAGAATGGTCCTACAATATGGATACGCATTCCAGGACTCTTCAACTGCTATAAACGCTGATTCTGGCGCTAGTGTTCTGACTACACCGCTTACTTTTCTATGAAAACACGAGTATTTAAAACCTACCAAATAAAATACATACAAAAGCTCCTTTTAAAATGACTTTACTTTTTCCCCACGTAAATTTTCTTAGTGTACTGCCCTTCTTCATATTTTCCTTGCCAAAGGGACTTTCCAGTGAACGGTTCGTTCTTTACTACTTGAACTCCATCACCTCCACCAGTTTCCGCTTTACTCATTTCTGCGGTTGAATATATCTGGCCAATTTGGTACTGTATTATACGATTTTACTACTTGAACTCCATCACCTCCACCAGTTTCCGCTTTACTCATTTCTGCGGTTGAATATATCTGGCCAATTTGGTACTGTAATATACGAACAACTGCAGATGAGGTTACTGGCAACTAAAACATTTTGCATACTGTGTCAAAGTTTAGGGATATATTCATACCTCAGCCACACTGAGAGGCATAGGGATTCTGCTATCGATCCAAAAATTAAAATGTTGATTATAATTATTATCAGCGTTCGTTTATAAATATTTTTCTGTTTTACTTCTAAATTGCTTACAATTCAATGAGTCGCATTTTAGGTTAAGTCGTGGGAAGTACTTGGAAAAACCTATGCGAACCAGTTTATATTAATGTCATAAAGTCACCAGTGTAATACGCAAAATTTAATTCTTGACATCTTGACCAGATACTGAATCCATTTTTATGGCTGAGTCGACTGAGTACGATGTTACTTTCTTTTAAAATCGAAGCATAATAAATTCTCAATGTTTGCCAGGTTTGCATCAGCCATAGCAATGAGATGATTCAGAAGGGACAACATGTGAATAACGTTTGGAATTACTAGTGTGTGTGAAAATTTATTATCCAATTTGCCGTTATTGAAACGTGACAGAAATATTTAGAATCATATAGTTTGCTTAACTAAGCTTGATAATCGAGGACAATTTACTTCTTGTAGTAGGCGCCATATCCGTATCCGAGTCCTCCGTAGGTGGCAAGTCCAGAGGTGTATCCATAACCGTATGAGGCAGCTGGGTAAGCAGCGTATCCAGAACCATAGTAGTTGCCGTAGTATTGGGCGCTGGCAGCGGCAATGACAGCGGCGAGGAGGAGGACAGCGAACTAAAAGTTTTGTAAAAGTTACTGTTAGGCTGAAAAACAAATTGCAATAAATCTTGGGGTACTGTGAAACTTACAAGGCGAGACATTTTGATGTTGGTTTTGAGGGTTTGGATTGCTTGTATGGAAGCTGAATTGATTGTAAAATTCTTGTGATACTTCTTGAACAGAAAACTGGAGTATTTATACCATCTTGAATCAGGATTACCTAATTGAAAAATCAAGTCATGGGTGTTGGACGCTGGAAAATGCTTTATAAAAAATCTGCTCCGGTGATGTTATTGTTGATTTGATGTTACTGTATATTTCTAGTACGCCATTGTGTCTTTAGTGCGAAGCGAAGTCCAAAAGAGGTATCAAGTTATGTTATGAATGTTATGATATGTATTCCATTCCAATGTATTCAAACAACAATCAAACATAACATAACAAAATCAAATATACAATAAAAAAAAATTAAATAAATTCACTGATACTAAATGCACGCTTGTCTCATTGATCATCGTACATCAGTCTTTGAATTTATTTTTGCCAACGCCAGGGACTTGAGAATTTTTCATTTATATATTTACAAATTGTATTTTTAACTAATCATTATCCGTGGGGAGTTTGAATGCTGAGGCCATAGTAGTAGTTATGCATTTCAGATTCTCTATTCACGAAGGGACTGTGTAGTCTAGTGGTAAGATGCTCAACTGATTTGCGTAGTGTTCCACGTCCCGGTTCCGGGATGTTGGTGGCCGAACGACAGTTGAAGCGTCATCTTCAACTGGAGTTCAAACAAGGTCACCGATACAGATGTGTTAAAGCCACTGGACCGAATGGGCGGCGATTACAGTGCGTTAAAGCCAGCTGTAGGTGGACCTATTGACTCGCACAGATATTGAGAGTCCCAGGTTCGAATCCTGGCTCAGTCCCAATTTTTTGCAAAATTATTGAACTGTCACAATAATTATATAGGTTTAGCTCTCGATTGTCCACTTCATTGTGATGTATAATTTTTGAGGAACTGACTAGATGTATTTTTTCGCAGGAAACAATCGCCAAAAGGTTATCGATTGGAGATGCGGAGTATCGATCTCCGTACCTCTCACATGCTAAGCGAGCGCTCTACCATCTGAGCTACATCCCCATTGTTGGATGAATTGTTGCTCAAAATTATAATTTAAAAGATAGTACACAGAGCGTTTTCTTACATAAAGTAATCGAATATCAATGATAGCTACGGGCAGTGGACATTGTCACCGTTACTTGTCACAGATAAAGGGAATACCAAACATAGAGGTTGTCTTGCATGATTGCCAATTCAAAGTTCAGAGTAATATAATATTATCTTTGATGCGAAACTCGTCCACATCCACCGGTGATCTGTGGTTAAATGCGTGTGTGAAGTGTGAAGTAGTATTTAGTATAAAATTAGTCTCGTAGTATTTTGGATATCCAGTTCTAGTCTAGTTTTGTGCATGACATTTTGGAATTCGAAACAATCGGTGATAGTGCATTTAAATAGGATGCCTCATCGATTTGCAAGAATGAAGAGAATGAACTGAATAAAATTTAATCCATAATAGAGATTTTCTTATATATCAGCTATGAAGGTTAATTTTTATTTTCCAAATATTTTCGAAGTGTACATAAAAACGTTTTTGGAATCCAATTGAGAGCTTAGCGTAAACGAAGTTTCAAAGAAGTGCGTATCTACTTCTTGTAGTAAGCTCCATATCCGTATCCAAGTCCTCCGTAGGTGGCAAGTCCAGAGGTGTATCCATAACCGTATGAGGCAGCTGGGTAAGCAGCGTATCCAGCACCATAGTAGTTGCCATAGTATTGAGCGCTGGCAGCGGCAATGACGGCGGCGAGGAGGAGGACAGCGAACTAGTTAGAAAAAAAAATCATGGGATTATATGATTTGAATACGAATATGAAAAATCGAGAAACTGGAAACATTTGAACTTACAAGGCGAGACATTTTGATGAGGAGTTTTTGGGTTTGGATTGCTTTTGCAAGTTATTCCAGTGAGGTATGAAAGCGTTTGATATCACGTTGATGTTCAACTGGAGTATTTATACCAATTGTTACAGACATGCGCTAATAGCCCTCCTAGACATGAGGGAGTTTTGGGTGTAGCAGGACCAACTGGACAAAAAAACTTGCTCTAGTCACCAGCTCCTACTGGTATCAACATTCTGTTTTTTGTTTTCATTCCACAAAGAATGAATCTTGCTAACAAAATGACTTGTTAGATTTCGAATGATGCATTGATGGATATTGTAATTACAAAATGAACCATTTAAAGCCAGAAATGTTTACTGCTAGCGATGATTCAATGGCCAGGCCAAACAAACAAATGTAATTCATGTGATTTTTGGGTTCGCGTATTTTTGTACATCGAAGGAAACTTTGATCGCAATTTGGCAAAAGGTTATCGACTGGAGATGCGGAGTATCGATCTCCGTACCTCTCACATGCTAAGCGAGCGCTCTACCATCTGAGCTACATCCCCATTGTTGGGATGATTGTTATCAACAGTTAAATTTAAATTACGGGGGAAACCAGTTATATATACAGCTAGCTGCCAGAGTCCATCTACAAAATGGACAGATTCGATAGAGAGTGTCAGTCCGCGCCTTACAGTTTGCAGACCCGTTCCATGTAAGCACCACATATAAAAAACTGCCATTATGAATATGAATGCAAAATTCGCAACGATGATGACGAGACACACCTACTTGTCAATGTCAACCCAATCGATAAATAGATGCTTGTCAATATCTTCAATATCAAATGTCTTCTTGTGCAACAAATATCTTCATGTGCAACAATGAAATGCTTCTGATATGATACTCATATAACTTCATCTTCATACTGCCTTGCTTATCGAGTATCGTGATTCGCGAGTACATTTAGAGGAACTCTTTAAAGTGAGCAATATGGCAATCAGAGTATGACATTCTAAACGATTTTAATGCAGCATTTATTTAATCATTATGTCGACAATTATTAAACAACTTGGGGATGTAGCTCAGATGGTAGAGCGCTCGCTTAGCATGTGAGAGGTACGGAGATCGATACTCCGCATCTCCAATCATTAAATTTTTTACTCACACAAATCAATAAATTACATCATCAATATGTGCCAGTAATCATTACAAAATGATCATGCTTGCTGATTACAAGTTCTCTTTTTTCCCACCTGTTAATATCCCTTCAAGGAAAATCTTCATTTTCTTGTTGACTGCCTATCCCCAATAAGTATTAATTCCAAAGCGTTCCCGAATGAATCATTGGAATATGATTACATGTTTTTGACAACCAATCCAATCAGCACTGGAGCAAAAAACAACAAACTATGACGAATGTAATCCTTTCTAATACC